>JAWZYV010014213.1:102500-160993 GCA_038373885.1 Cheiracanthium punctorium | reverse complement strand
TTGACACTTGCAAAAAATATGACTAAAATTTATCATGTTACAATTTAAAACAAAAAGTATACCCTCCTGCCCTTAGTAAGTTACGCCTATATGTCAAAAGCAATAGTTTTTTTAAAATCACTGTAAAAACATGTATATTAGTGTAACTTGGAATAGTATGCATTGCCTCACGTATGTTACTAGTTATAATGGCACGAGATCACCTCAAGCGATCAAATGAGTACCTTTGCATGCTCTCCTTTCATAATCATGTAAAAATACTTAAAAGTATTTTTACATTTAAGTATTTTTGTAAATGTAAAATACAAAAACATTTTACATTTACAAAAATGTAAAATGTTGTACATTTTTGTAAATGTAAAATGTACAAAAATTCACGCACTACACTTTTTATAAATAAAAGTAAGCAAGTATTACAGAAGATTAAATTTAATTCAAAGAGTTCGTTTGATTTCAAAAACTCAAATAACAATCTTGCTAAACTCCGAAATAGGAATTTATAAATTTTGTTATTTCTCAATTGTTGTGAAATTGAAATCACATTTTCATCTTTTTATTTAATCAGTTAAAGGTATTGTGACTTATTTTAAAATTTGACTGGTAAAAAACAACCATATCATGACAAACAAAAAATAAATAATGGGAGTGTGAATTCTTAAGTATACTGGCATTTTAGCAGTTTGCTCAATCTGCCTCTCTCACTTCAGGTTTCTTTTATTTTTATTTATTTACTTAGAGAAAACAGAAGAATAAAAATTTCAGTTCAATTTAAACTCTGCACCACCACAATATTCGAAGCACTGTGTCAATAATAACTTCTTTCTTTTCAATTTATATGTGTATTAAATATATTTACGGCTAGAGCAAAGTCGTCTTTGTTGGCTAATTTCACTTCAAAATTAGCCAGTTCTGTTACAGTTTCCAGGCACTTGAAGTCGTCTTCTATTGTTATGTTGAGGTGCCTGTTGGTCACAGTATTTTGAACCTGGTCCAGGGTGGTACACGAGGACTTCATGTATTCCTCGATTTTTGTCACGAAATTCAGTTAGGAATCCAATTGAGCTAAAAGAGAAACAAGATTTTTCCTTTGTTTTTAACTACAGAAATGAGCTTAGAAGTACATATTATCAGTGGAATATTTTTTTGAAAAGTAAAATACCCTTTAGATAGTTGAATTGTCCTGTGTTACACAGGAATGCTGACTGTTGGTGGTAGGAAGGATGGTGGATGGAGACGTCTGCTGAATTGCTGTTGTGAGCTGTTTTACATTGACGTTGGTGATTTAGTTTTTTGAAGAAAGCATCTCCACTTCGCTTTGCAGTTTTATCAAATACTTGTTGGCTGAGTCAAAGCTTCCTGTATCATAAAAAAAAAAAATCTAAGAATAAGTTAAATGAACAAAAATAAAAATGTGTCATTACAGACAGTTAATAAAAAGAATTGAAAAGGCTACACATGCCATCAAATGAAAACACAGTAAGTTTAAAAAACGAGGAGTGAAAAATATTTAATAAATATTTTCAATTTTTAATGAAAATATCTTCATTATATTAATATTTAAATGTATTAGAAATTTTCCTACACTAGTACATATACATAATCTGTAATGGTTCTGATGTCCCAATAAATAGAACTTAGAACTCTGCATACATCTAAATATGCAATGTATTTATACAATACTTTCTCCTGAGTAGTTTAGATCATACTAATCAATATAACAAAAAAAAAAAGAAAGTAATTGAAAAATGAATACATTCAATTTACGTTTTTATAATTTTATTATCTATTTTTCATTCTTGTTAACAATTATAATTCTTTATCAACAATTGTCATTTCCTTACTCTGCCTTTTTATTTCAACAAATGATTTTTGAACTTTTATACAAATGAGGGTTCCCTACAAACCCTCATTGATATTTTACGTACTAACATTTTGTTTTAATAAATATTAATTTTAAAATTAGTTTTTGAATAGATACAAATATAGCTTATTTTATAGAAATGATTATTAGTATCATTATTGATTTAGCTAAAGATTTAAAAAAAAGTAAAAGTATTGAAAGGTGCAAAGCATTTTTGTACACAAGAGATCAAATTTTTTCATGAATTTTACTTATAAGTTACCATAACTCGAATATTCAAAGAAAACCTACTAGAAAAGTGCAAAACATTCGCTCGCACTTCCATCCAGTAACCCTCTGGCTCCTTTAGCTTCTTGGAAGCTTTTGTGGCCATTTACAGAAGTTTCCTTTTTTTTTCTTTTGTATCCATGAAACTGTTACTACAAACAAAGAATTGTCTTCTTGTGGAAAACCCACCGCAGCATAAGAACGCCTAAATATATTTTATAATTATACAGTATTGTGATAAAGTAATTTCTAAAAATATTAATAATAGAAAGCATAACAATGGAAACTTGTTTTTAAAATAACCAATTTTATTTTAATGTAGAAAACTTAAGATCTTTCCTGCTGTATTTGTGGCTAAAAAGCTTAATGACCAACTCGCAAGAGATAACTTTTTTCGGGATCTATAAATATATAATTTGTGTCAGTTTAGAACATAACACTCAAAATATGGCTTTTGTAAAGTAGAAATGTAACCTTAGAAATGTAAACAAGCATGGTGTCGCAAAATATTTTAAAATGCGTTCTTTACTTCAAAAGTGTGTTTTTTTCTTTGTTTCGGTGCACCTTTCTAGAAATATGTTTCAGGTAAACATTTGAAATTCTCTAAAATTGTTTTACTAAACTTCTTTTTTAAAACTTCTAAACATTAGAGATCCAATTAGAGAGTGAGAAAAGTTTGAAAACAAGTATTTTTAGTAAAATATTTTATATGTGTGTGCATATATAACTAATAAGTAAAACACAAAACATACTACAAATAAGACATACCTTGCATATAAATATAACAGCTATAAGCAAAAATTAAAAACCACATTTTGTAAAGATAATAAATAAAAAAGAATTAATAAAAGCTAAGCCAAATAAAATGCAAGAATTAATAGAATGGAACGGAAATTATAACCACTGTCACCATCTTCAGGGGCCACAAACAGTGGATTATAATTAAAAGCAAACCAAATAGTAGGGTTTCGATTGTGTGGCATATCAAAAGAGATATTAACTCCACACGCTCTGGGCCCTACCCTACTATATAAAAAGGGGGGAAAAAAAGGAATCAAAAAGATAACAAAAATAGAATTAGCAATTATAATCTACATACCTTGCGCACATGGTAATCTTAACTTGAGCACATGGTAATCTTAGTGAGCACAAGTAATATGTGTTGCCAATGTTAAGAAATATAAAAAGTGAAAAATGGTGTTGCCACAAAATAAAAGTGGAAAAGTGGAAAGAAGAAAGTATAGGTGTTGCCAAATATTAAAAGGTAATATTATACTTGACTAGTATCCAGGTATATTAATATAAATAAATATATATAGAATAATAATAAATTAAAATTATTGAATAGCCAATTAAATATAACATATTGTTTTAAAAAATATAATGATTATTATTAGTGACAAAGTATGTATATATATAAATGTGTGTGTGTGTGTGTGTGTATGTTCTCCCTCTGACAATGTCCGGTTTAATGCATTTTCAATTTTTTTATGAATTTTATCTTACTTAAATTTGTTTTTTGACAATGACTTGGATTTATTTGAAGTTTTTCATATTTAATATAAATATATATGTGTGGGTGTGTTGATAAATCCTTTAATAACTATGCAATTATCTATAAATTGTTATATCATAGTTTTTTATCCTCTTCTATTAACAACAATTCTAATTTTACACTTACTAATACTACTGAGTCTATATTTAATAAAAATATACTGGCTACCATAGCTATTTAACATGAAACAAGAAAATCTTAATTATCCATACTTAGTACTAATTCCTAAATTTCATAATACTCCTATTTAGACATGCAATTATTGGTTGTAATATTTATAATAATATAACTGGTAAAACTTTATCAAAAATACTAACTGCTGTAATTGTACAGTATTTAATTTGCAGAATTTATGTATTAAAGCTAACTGTAACTCAATATCTTTTGGTAATAGCTGTGATCTTTAAAATAAAATAGTTGCACAATACAGGGTGTCTATAAATGATGGACCCGATTTTAAAAAATCATATTTTCAAAAGTTCTCGACGGAATAAAATAATTAATGCGTAAAAATAACGAGAAAAGCTCGAAGTTTTTTTTATTACTAACAGATAGTATTTTTTACCTTATAAATGTTCAATATGTGACCCTTTTGTCACACGGCATACGTCCAATCGATAATCTAGTTCATTCCACACATTTTGTAACATGTTTCTGGTAATGGTTTGTAATGCTGCAGAAATGCGTTGTTTCAATTCTGGGAGTGTGTTCGGCATTGGCTGTACGAAAACACGGTCTTTGACGTAACCCCATAGAAAGAAATCGCATGGGGTTAGGTCAGGAGATCTTGGTGGCCATGTTAATAACGTTAAATCATCGTCACACGCACGGCCTATCCATCTTTGTGGAAGCACATTGTTTAAGTAACTACGAACCGTCAAAGACCAATGAGGAGGTGCTCCATCTTGTTGGAAGATAAAATCTGGACTGTCCTCAAGCAGTTGTGGAAATAACCAAATTTCCAGCATGTCGAGATAATTGTCACCTGTGACAGTTTTTTCACCGAAGAAAAAAGGCCCATAAATTTTTTCACACGACATTGCACAGAAAACGTTTACTTTGGGTGAATCTCTCATAAACTGTTGAAATTGATGAGGATTTTCACTTCCCCACACTCTGACATTGTGACGATTAACATGTCCTGATAAATGGAATGTCGATTCATCTGAAAATACCAATTTTTTGCCAAAATTAGGATTTTGTAATTCCATTAGCATGCGTTCACAAAAGTCTAATCGACGCACTTTATCATTCTCTGTTATTTGTTGCAGCAACTGTAAACGATACGGTTTAAACTGTAATTTTGTACGCAAAACTTTCCATACCGTTTGATGTGGCATTCCTAATTCTAGGCCGGCAACTCTCGTCGACTTCCGCGGGCTGCGAACAAAACTCTCCCTCACCTTCTCCACTGCGTCGTTCGAAAGGCTTGGCCGGCCGCTGCTTTTCTTTTTGCACAAGCAACCTGTTTCTTTAAACTGCTTATACCATCGCAAAATGCTTTTCTTAGTTGGTGATTCTTTACCGTATTGAATTCTAAAAGCACGTTGGACAGTAGTAGTCGAAAAAACCCTTGCGTACTCCAACACACAAAAACTCTTCTCACTCGCTGTCGCCATTTTGGGCTTCTTACTGTCAGCGATCGTAAATGTGCTGCCATCTGTTAGTAATAAAAAAAACTTCGAGCTTTTCTCGTTATTTTTACGCATTAATTATTTTATTCCGTCGAGAACTTTTGAAAATATGATTTTTTAAAATCGGGTCCATCATTTATAGACACCCTGTATTTCTTGTATAACTACATATGACTTTAAGGATCTATTTAATAACATACAGCTGGATGATCTCTACAGTACAATACTTGATCTATTTAATAATAACACAAATACATTAAATTTACTATCGCATCTTTCATTTAATCATTTCAAAAATCTACTTAACTTTATCATATACAATAACTACACTCACTTCCAAAAGTTAAGCACGAAGATGTAAAATACAGTAAAACCTGTGTTGAACGACCCCCGTATTTAAAGACCACCTGGTCTTGTCGACCATGTCTTAGCGGTCCCGAGTACCATATAATTATAAATAATGTTTTATTTTCCTTATTGAACGACCACCTTCCTGACGCGACCAACGACCGCTATGTATAAGAAACAAATTTATTTAAAATCCTATTTTAACGACCGCGAATTCTTAAAAAAATTTCTTATTTTCCCCTATTTGAGTAAATTCGTTGTTCGAATGATCAGCAATCACGCGGTATGTTGAAAACGAAAGTTGACACTTGTTTAGTCGAGTTGTAACACAGCTTCCAGTCACTAAATAATCCATGGAGTCAGTGAACACAATAGCGGCATGCACGCAATTACTTGTGTTACTGCTTCTTGGAGGATATTTATTAAAAATAGAATTTTACGCATTTAGACATTAAAGTGAATCGTTCAGCACAATTGTTTTTTAAACATTTCTTCGAAAAAATAATTCCATCACAAAAATATGCGCTCCGTAGGAAAAATACTATAGAGAATGACGTCATTGTTTTCGACCAATGAGCGATGCCGATACTGGCGAGAGCTAAGCACGCAAAATTCAACACAAAAATTTTATTATATTTTTCAATTTTTTTTTCAATTTAAAACATATTCTAACTTCTTTTATTAAAATATATATAAATCTCACTGTCCTTTCTCTACATATTATAAAAAAGTAAGTACATACATGCTTTTTATTATGTTATATCTACTATATAAAAACCTTTCAGTGATGACAGGTAATTATCAAATAAATTCCAATTCTATTGATAAAATTAAGTACGCTTAAAATTTTTCAAAATGTATCGTATTACCTGAATTCAAAGACCGACCCTCCTTAAAGACCATATTTTCTTGGTCCCAGTGGTGGTCTTTAAAAACAGGTTTCACTGTAACAAAATAACAAAAAATGTCTATAGACGTTTGTCTTTAAGAATAATTTTAAGTAGACTGGTCCTAGATACAACAGGAATTGTCGAAACTCGGTAGCCTTCCAGTAATCTATTTCCAATAAACTTTTGGGTTTACGATTGAATTCATGTGGCCATCGCTAAGTGAAATTATGTCACGAGATGGTAAACGACATATATTGGTGTTTGATTTTCCTAGCCAAGCATATATAAAACGCTGCATTACACCAAGGCAAACAAGATGCATGTCATCATGTGGGAAAGCAGATATCATGTCTATACTTTCTGATAATGGGGATTAACCTTTATGATGATGAGGAATTTCAGATTCTCTAAAAGCCTTATCTTTTACGGGAGTGGTGTTATTATTAAGATTAAGTTTGGACTCTTGTTTCCACCAGCATTTTCCTGAGCACATCAATCACAGCCTTATTTCCCATTATGACTTTTAATGATTTTAACAAATGCTTTGGCTGGAACATCGCAAATGAAAGACCTAATTTGCAATTTTAAGTGATGACTTTCATAAATTAGTCCATTTTGCTCAAGTAGTTTAAATTCATCAATAAAAGGGGCGATATAAACATCTAACGGAGGTTTTGTTTTACCATGGTATACAGAAATAACAAAAGGTTGATTAAGATCTTCCTATAACCAATTAAGATAGGCCAAAATTGGTCTTTCGTACTTTAAATAGTGGCAAACCGTCAACAAATAAAGTTAAAGTCAATACTGTGGGAAGTATATAGAGTTGAAGAGAATTTAACTTCTGTAATATCATCTCTGCAAGGCCAAATATGATAAAAATAGTCATTCCCCATTACTGATAATTCTACATCTTTTGCAGTTTTAAGCAAAGTTCTTGAAAAGTCGCGTCAAAGCATTCTGGGGCAAAAACTTACTCTTACTACTGCGGCAAAAACTCTGGGGCTAAAAACGATTCTTTTAAGAAATCCACCATCGAACAGGGGTTGGATTTCAAAAATTTCAACACCCCAAGCAAATTTAAAAAAAGGGGCGATCAAAAAGGCGGCGGCAAAAGGGCACACAGGGCTTTATCATCAGATTTATCAAGTTTGCTAGGACTGCATTCAAATTCAGTCAAATCTGAAGATGATGAAAAACAACTTTTATATAAAGAACTGTCCGAATCTCCCGAATATGAATATATGGGGTTATTTCAAAAAATGTTGCCTTCAACCAAATCTGAATTTTCAGTGCTTTGTTGGGAAATGTTACTTTCATCAGAAAATTCAGATTTATGAAGGGAGTAAGTGTGGTTTTCGTCAGAATCTGAAAAAGTAGGGTAATTTTGTTTGCAGTTTTCGAGAAAATTGACAGGAGGTACAGATACTGCATTACGATCACCTACAGCTTTAAAGGATTGTAATTCTTCGGCAATATCGGCACATTTAGCAGCCAAATAAATTTCTTTTTTTTTTTTTAAATTTAAGATTAAGACTTTGGCTAATGCGATGCCTTTTATGGAGAGCAGAAATATCCCTATCCATTAAAAATAAAAAAGTAAATGTATAGTTACTACATTCAAATAAATACAAATTACTGCATAAATCAATACAGACATATACACTTACGTGATTAATGGTATATTCACCCATAACTATTCATTTTTGACAGTGAGTAACAAACTGCTGTAATGTGAAACACAACTGCACCTAAGAGTTTGAAAAAATATGAATTGATGAGCTTCAGTTAAAAATTTACCAAGGCCAAAAATTTGCTATGAAACAAATTAAAAACAATTCAAAAAATTAATTTCGCATTTGAGTACGTTTGCGTTTGGACAATAAGGTGCATTATAGAGCTTTTATTGGTTGAGTCTAGTGCCAGTCACGTGTTTGAAACTGCTCTATTCAAAATAAGTAATTAAATGAAAAATACACTTACCTTGAAACTTCAAATCACTAAAAAATGTATATAACATAAGCTTAAAAAAAAAAAAAAAAACTTGGCTGTGGGGTACATATGTTTAAATTTTAAAAAATCTCTAAATTGTTAGTTAAAATACGACAAAAACATTATCAAAAAGACTTCAAAAAACTAAATCCAAAATTCTCCAATTCCTTCAAATTAAAAAAAAAAATTCTTTACACACCACTCCCCTTCTCACAAAATTTAAAAATTATCATCCCTTTCATATTCTTCCATATACTCAATTTCACTATCTGATGTTTGATTATTGTAATGCAGCATAGTTCTTTGTAAACATTCTAATTTTAGTCTGTACATCAAAAATACCTTAAAACTTTAGATTTCGTTGAAACATACTACTTTAAATAATGCATCTCGATTGGCAACGATACCAAACCTGTTTACTTATCATAAGCTTTGGTGATCGTATTAGGCTTTTGTGACATGCCTCTCCCCCTCCCCCACTCTTGAAGAAAGAAAACTAAAAATAAAAAATAATTCACAAAAGAAGGAGGGAGTTGTTGGAGACAGTTGCAGTGGTTAATCTGTTCCGGTGTTTGGTCTTTATCAGCGACACATTGCTGAAAATTCTTTCGAAGTCAGAATTTGAAATTGGCAATGTAGCTAAGAGAAAAACAAAACCACTTAAATGTCTAAATTTGTAACTTTGTCCTTCCCAAATGTTCCCTATATTCACCCAGAATGTTCTGCTGTCATTGTTTGGTTCTCTTGATAAATTGCAATAACCCTTTCGCTTAAGATTAATTCTTGCCACTCATTGTCTACTAACTCATTAAACTCAGAGCTAAAATTATTGGAAATTTAAGGAGAACTGGTAATAATGAATGGGTAGAACCATTGAGGGCTGATGCTAGATCTAAAAAATCCATAAGCTGTATGAGTTTGTCATCAAATGGAAGAAGTGCCTTCAATTCTTTACTCAGATTAATCAAAAATACTTGACAAACGATGAGAAAGTCCAACATTTTTTTCTGATCCTTTTTCAGTGTATCATTCGAGAAAAGGAATGATGAACCTTTAACGCCAAGGTAGATTTCTTTTAGGGGGAGGAAATTAATTCTTGATTCAGGATCAATACCCTTTACATCAGTTCCCTTAACATGGGAATTTTTCATGTACATGCTGCATAAACATTTGTGTGCTTCACTCATGTTTTTACATGAGTTCAATGTTATATACAAGCATGCCAATGAATAACAAGCTTGAAATAAAACTGACAGTTTATTCGAAATGCTCAATATATGACTTATGAAAAATAAACAAAGTTTGTTATAGGGATTCTGGTACATGTCATGCAGCCTCAGCTGCTAATAATTTTTTATTCAGGTGTTGATCGCTGAAATAAAGAACTAATGCGTCCTACTGTTCTGAGATCCTGTCCACACAATCACCTAATGACAGCCATCTAACATCATACAGTATTAACATTTTATGGCCAGGAGAATGTGTAAAATCTTGGAAATCTTTAAATTCATCTCTCCTTTTGGAGCTGTAAGCAAAATAATTGTAGGTGTCATGCACCAAATCTTTAACAGCTCTCGGTAGTATCACACAAGCCTTTGCTGACTGCTAATGTAGTCGAGTGGCATACACATTTGATAAACATGCAATCAGGTGACATTTCTTTAAGTTTTTGCACAACACTGTTATGCTCACCAAACATAACATTGGTGGTATTGGTGGCAAACCCCAATAAATTTTGCATTTGCAATCTGTCTGCTGATTTCCATTGATAGTAAATTAAATAATCTCACTGCTGCCATATCCTGGACTTCAACCAAATTCAGTAACTTCGTCTTCACAGTCTCACCTGCTTCAGAATGATACTTTATTACAATTGCAAGGTTACTTTTGACAGAAATATCCGTCGATTCATCAATAATCATAGAATATTTGACTTTGCTAAGATCACCACACGTACCTTTCATGTCTAAAAACATGTTTTCTTTCATCTGAACACTTAAAATGTTATTTATGAGGTTTGTTGCCATGGTCCTTTTGCATGAAAACCTTTTAGTGGTAGTTGAATCTGGAAATGAGTTTGAAATTATATCTGACAGATGATCCATAAAAGCTAGATCCACAGGCTTTGCAAAAATGCCTTCTCACGTCCGTCTTTTCTTTATAATAACTAAGATTTGAAAAGATCATCTTTTTCCCATTCAGGTCTATACTTTAGTTGCCTGGCATTTGCTGTAGAGGAAAATTCTTGATGGTTCTTTTTGCAACTAGTTGTCCAGGGTCGTCTCCGTCTCTTCTTTCATGGCAAATAATAAACAAAAACAAAATACTGATTAACTATTTTTACAAATGTAACAACAGCAATCAGTAAATTAGCAATAATCAATCAACAAGGCTAGGCTCGTACAACATGCAACTAGTAAATAGCCGGGCGGTGTCATTTCGAAACTGAGGCATCTAAATTACTTTCTAAAATCTGTAAATTTTAATGAATTACGTTTTTATTTTCTGACTTTTATTAAACTTGTATGTAGTACTCACATAAAAATTTTAGCTGATTAGCTTTATTTAAGTGTAGTTTACGAGTAGATTTACCTAGAATGCCCGCTTGGTGTCAATTAGACACAGCAGAAATTTCAACTTCCTTATCTCAAATTCCATTCTTTTGTGCTATTTTCCTACTGTATTGTGAGTGTACAGAAGAGTAAGGGGTCTTGAAGAGTAGTTTTGTGACATCCGGTCATCACGTGTTCTGTTTCAGCTGCACCAACACCTGTCCCTGATATTTCAAGCAAAGTGTGCAATCAATTTCTTGTGACTGATAACAAATTAGAATTTTCGTGATATCTAGTCTCTCTTTCTCTTTTTATTCTTTGGATTAAATTTAAAATGTCTCGTAAGAGAGGACTTACTTCTGAAGAAATAACTGCACTTCTCAGTGATTTATCTTATAATGAATCTGAAAGGGGAGAATTATCCGACACAGATGATAAATCTAATGATAAAAATTTTATTCCTGTTGAATCATCTGGATCAGAGAACGATGACAATGAGGTCACTGAAACTGATAATTCTTAAAATCTCAAGGAATTCACAGCTCGCAATGGTTTAGTGTGGAAAGAGTGTGTTTCTGGAAGTGTGTCTGGTAGATTAGCAATCAAAATATTCTGCGAGAAAGCAGCTGTGAAAGGGTGCGATGTTGCCTCGTGCTCAGTCTGCTTCCCTAGAAATCTGAAATTAAATCACAAGGGGGTTCGTGATGGATGCAGGCTGGACACTCTTGGCATAGACACACATTTTTATTCTAGATTACTATTACATTCATATATACAAAAAATCAGGATAGTTCTCATGCAGTCAGTTATCTAGCAGCTCTCTTAGTGGTCTTGCCTCTTGGAGCTCTCATAGCTCTCTGCCCTCTCACCAGAAGCCACATGCTCCCCTGGTCGCGTCATACTTACGTCACTAAGCAGTGATGGGTAGCGGCTGGGTCCCCAACAAGGGCCCTACCAGTTTATTAAAAAGGTATCTGAATGATCATAGTATTTTGAGTGCTTGGTTACTCTTCATTCAAAGAAAAATTTTAGAGTATATAATAGACTGCACAAACACAGAAGTACGTCGAGTATTAGAAAATGATGCTTGGTATATTTCGAAAGAGGAACTTTTCGCTTACATTTCCATTTTGTATACACGTGGAGTCTCAGGAGCTAGGAACTTGGAACTCCATTCTTTATGGTCTGCTACATGAGGTTTAATTTTTTGTAAAGAAACCATTCCCAGAGACAAACACCCCTCAGGGGGAAGACCTACTTTAGGTCTTTACGGGTGTCGCAATCCCGGGGCCCCAGCGATCTTTCGCTTTTCTTTGTTCTACTCTCCTCTCCTCTTAGCTGTATCCTTCCTTTTCCCCCTCAGTGTAGTTTCCTCTATGGAGGTGAGGGCCCCCCTTTAGAAGCTGTGGCCGCCCTGTGCCGTCAGCTTCTATTGGCGGAAAACTACCCACGTGTTTGCCGTGCGTGGAGACCCGTGTCCCCGGAAATGGGGATCCTGGTAATTGAGGGGTCTTTTCTCCAACACATTGCTTTGGCCTCGGCTTCGGGTAAACGGGAGGTACACAGCGTTCCCCTGTGTATCAATCGGCTGGTGGTACTGATTTCGATCAACTGCTAGGGATCAAGCAATCGGACATCTACTGGGTACGTCGTTAAGGGTGGATGCTGCCTAAGGGATGTACTGTGAGCGTATAGACCCGACTAGCACTGGTGTGCAATTGCACATCCCCTTGTTGGGCTCCGTCGTGGGTGGTGCGGTCGGGTCCGAATCTCAATTTTCCCCAACATGGATATGAAAAATTCTTCATCAATCGTCAACGTTCCGCTGTCAACCGCTAATGAACACACCGATACACAATTTGCATACATGAATGCCCGATTCTTCCTTATCCACTCTGCTTAAGGTAAACTCAATGAAACATCGCCATTTTTAATTCACAAATGTATCACTGACAATGTAGGAGAAGTCAAAAAAGTTAAAAAATTAAGATCTCGAGACCTATTAGTAGAAGTATCCAACAATAGACAAGCTTGCAAAATAATGAAAATAAAAAACCTTGGCCTAAAAACAGTTACAGTGACACCTCATACCTCCCTAAACATCTCCCGAGGAGTCGTATCAGAACCCGACCTTTTGCACTGCTCTGAAGCTGAAATACTTGAAAACCTAAAAGATGAAAAAGTATGCGCTGTGCGTCGAATCATTATTCGGCGCAATAATCAAATAATCAATACTAAACATATTATCCTAACTTTTCAGTCTCCCACTATTCCATCTCATATTAAAGCCGGCTACCTATTATGTCCCGTCAGACCATATATACCAAATCCCATCCGTTGCTTCCAGTGCCAAAAGTTCGGCCATACTAAAACCTCCTGTCGTGGGTCACCTGCCTGTGCGCGTTGTGGTGCTTCTGGCCACGACAGTGAGTCCTGCTCTGCAGCTCCTAAGTGTGTAAATTGTAAAGAGGAACATCCCTCATACTCCAGATCTTGCCCGAAATGGGCGTTTGAAAAAGAAATCCAGTCCCTACGTGCCTCTCAAAGAATCTCATATCCCGAAGCCCGTAAGTTAATCGAAAGCCGAACACCAAAACCTGGTTTATCTTATGCAGCTGCAACAAAATTAACCAAAACAATAGCAACCCAAACCGAACCACCAAAATCTGTACCTGTCTCCTTTCATTCTGCAACAGCACAAATATCTAAACAATCAACTTCTAATCAAAATAAATCCTCCACAGCTTCACAAAAAAATACACTGAAGAAAAATTCTCAAAGTGTTAACTCAACCCGACCACAAATAAAAAAGTCTTCTGTCTACAGAACTAAATATAACAAACCCAAAATCAAACATGTTCCTCCACAACGCCCTATAGATGACAGTATCCTACATTTGGACCCTTCTGACTCTGAAATGTCAGACCTCCCCATGGATGATGACGAAATCCCTAGCACTCCTCTCAAGCCTACGGGGACTCCGAGCAAGATGAGCATCATCCCCAACACAACATGATAATGGCTCTGCTGCTATCCTGGAACTGCCACGGTTTCCTTAATAAAAACGACGACCTCAAAATACTGATTTATGATCATAACCCCGCTTGCCTCGCCCTTCAGGAAACTTTCCTCAAAACTAATAGACCTACTAAAATCCGCAATTACACTGTCCTTCGCAAGGACAATGAGCTCAATGATAGGGCCACTGGTGGAGTTGCCCTATTAATCAACAATAGCTATCCTCACACTATAGTCAATCTTAACACAAATCTCCAAGCAGTCGCCACTCGTATCCAATTAAAACAACTCACAACTGTCTGCAGCATATACCTCCCTCCAAACGAAGCAATCTGCCAAACATCCCTCAATAGTCTCATTCAGCAGCTCCCTCCTCCTTTCATCCTCCTCGGTGACATGAACGCTCATAGTCCCTTGTGGGGAAGCAAGGACACCAACAATAGAGGCCTTCAAATCGAAAAACTTCTCACTGATTTCTCCCTTTGCTGCATGAATAATGGTGATAATACTTACTTCCACTATCCAACTAAAACTTTCCATGCAATAGACCTTGCCATCTGTTCTCCATCACTCCTTCCCACGTATAATTTTTCTGTAATCCAGTGATCTCCACAACAGTGATCATTTTCCGATTCTTTTGTCACCTCTGTACCAGAATCCCCAACCTATTTAAGTACCTAGATACATTCATGATAAGGCAGATTGGTTCACCTTCACTTCCCTGTCTGCCATCACCTCTGGTGCTGTTGAAGGCCCCATAGACGAGGTCGTACAAAGCATTACCTCAATTATCATCCAAGCTGCTGATGCTGGCATTCCAAAATCGGGCATCAAACATCGACGTAATAAAAAACCGTGGTGGAACGAAAAATGCAACCTCGCTAAAAAGAAGCAGCAGAAAGCCTGGAGCACTTTTCGGCGGTACCCCACCACCGAAAATCTCACCCTCTTTAAGAAAGCTAGAGCATATGCACGTAGGATCCGGTGTCAGTGCCAAAAGGAATCCTGGGTCAAATATATCTCCAGCATAACAGCCTCTCTTTCTAGTAAGGAGCTATGGACGAAAACAAAAAGAGCCATGGGCATTTATACTAATCAGCCAATTTCCTGTCTAACCATAAATAACAGCATTATATCCGATACAAAAGAAATAGCAAACAGCATTGGTGAAACACTTGCTTCCATCTCGTGCAGTACCTCCTACTCAAATTCTTTCCTCCCGTATAAACAACAATCAGAACGACAAAAAATAAATTTCAAAACCTCCTCACACTTTACCTACAATAGTGATCTTACCATTTATGAACTTACCCAACACTTAAGACATTCCTCAAACACATCTCCGGGTCCCGATGGTATCACATATGACATGCTGAAACACTTATCCCATGACTCTTTACTCAATCTTTTGAAATTCTACAATAGAATCTGGAATGAACAGACCTTTCCCACCTCCTGGAGAAATGCAATAGTTATTCCCATCCCCAAACCAGGAAAAGATATGTCTAACCCTAATAACTACCGTCCCATAGCCCTTACTAGTTGCTTATGTAAATTAATGGAGAAAATTATCAATAGCCGGCTTGTTTATATTTTGGAAACAGGGGACCATATACATCCCTTCCAGAGTGGCTTTCGGAAGGGCAGATCCACCATAGATAACATTATTAATTTAGAGTCCCAAATTCGTAATGCCTTCCTTAGAAAAAACCACTTAGTGTCAGTTTTCTTTGACATTGAAAAGGCATATGACCGAACGTGGAGGTACGGGATCCTCCTAGACCTTCATAATATAGGATTTCGAGGCAACCTACCCATTTTTATAAAAAACTTTCTGTCACTGCGAAATTTCCGGGTCCGGATTAATGGCATGCTATCCAATAACTTTGTTCAAGAGGAGGGTGTTCCACAGGGCTCCGTACTCAGTGTCACCCTCTTCTCAATAAAAATTAATAACATCCTGAACCAACTGCCTTCGACTGTCTACGGTAGTCTGTATGTAGATGACCTGCAAATCTCCTGTCAGGGAAAAGACATGCGCCTGATAGAACGCCAGCTTCAGAATGCCATCAACCGCATCTTAAAGTGGTGTGACAGAAACGGTTTTAAGATATCAGCAGAGAAAACAATCTGTACCCATTTTTGCCGGAAGCGTGGGATTCACCCGGATCCGGAACTTTATCTGGGCCATATCAATATTGCTGTAAAAGATTCTGTTAAATTTTTAGGTTTACATTTTGACAAGAAACTTACATTTGCTAAACATATCTCAGACATCCGCAATAAATGCGAGAAAAAACTTAACATTTTAAAGGTTTTAACAAATACCTCTTGGGGGTCAGACCGTGATGCCCTCTTGCGCATCTACCGTGCTGTCATCCGTTATAAAATGGACTATGCAAGCTGCATCTATGGATCAGCTTCTAAATCAATGCTAAAAAAACTTGACACTGTGCATCATACTGCACTACGCATATGTTCTGGTGCTTTTAGGACATCGCCTGTCCATAGCCTTTACATCACCTGTCATGAACCATCTCTCACTCTCATACATCAGAAATTATCATTAAATACCTATTTTCGCATCCTTTCCCATCCTCTACATCCCTTCCCCTCAGGGGGAAGACCTTCTTTAGGTTTTCACGGGTGTCGCAATCCCGGGGCCCCAGCGATCTTTCGCTCCTCTACTTTCTACCCTCCTCTCTCCTTCTGCTGTTTCCTTCCACTTCTCCCTCGGTGTGGTTTCTTCTCAGGAAGTGAGGGCCCCCCCTTCAGAAGCTGTGGTCGCTCTGTGCCGTCAGCTTCTGTTGGCGGGTAAACTGCCCACGTGTTTGCCGTGCGTGGAGACCCGTGTCCCCGGAAATGGGGATCCTGGTAATTGAGGGGTTTTTTCTCCAACACATTGCTTTGGCCTCGGCTTCGGGTAAACGGGAGGTGCACAGCGTTCCCCTGTGTACCAACCGGCTGGTGGTACTGATTTCGGTCAACTGCTAGGGATCAAGCAAACGGGCATCTACTGGGCACGTCGTTAAGGGTGGACGCTGCCTAAGGGATGTACTGTGCGCGTATAGCCCCGACTAGCACTGGTGCACGTTTGTGCATCCCCTTGTTGGGCTCCGTGGTGGGTGGTGCGGTCGGGTCCGAACCCCCATTCCCCAATATGGATTCGACACTTTCATTGTCACACGTCATTGATCTGAAACCTCCTTCTCCAGGAGGTGTTAATGCAAAATTTTTTCTTGTTAAATGTGAGGAAGGAAACTTTGGCCAAACATCCCCGTTTCTTATACACAAGTGCATAATAGCTAATGTTGGAGAAGTTGTCAAAATAAAAAAAATAAGATCTGGAGACCTCTTAGTGGAAGTAGCTAATAACAAACAAGCTCACAGCATCATGCAATTAAAAAATCTGGGTCCAAAATCTGTCACAGTATCACCTCATAGTACCCTCAATACATCAAAAGGCGTAATATCTGAGCCAGATCTAATACATTGTTCTGAAGCTGAAATTCTAGAAAATCTTCAATCTCAAAATGTCTGCGCAGTTAGAAGAATCACCATCCGCCGCAATAACCAAATACTGAACACAAAACACATCATACTGACTTTCCAATCTCCTAAACTCCCCTCTCATATCAAAGCTGGCTATCTTTCTTGTGCTGTTAGACCTTATATACCAAATCCTACCCGTTGCTTTCAGTGCCAAAGGTTTGGCCATACCAAACCCTCCTGCCGTGGTTCCCCAACTTGCGCCCGTTGTGGGACTCCTGGCCACGAAAGTGACACCTGCTCTAATCCTCCAAAATGTGTTAACTGTCAACAAGATCATCCATCCTATTCACGTTCCTGTCCTAAATGGTCTTATGAAAAAGAAATTCAGTCCTTGCGTGCCACACAAGGACTGCCTTACCCAGAAGCCCGTAAAATAATTAACTCACGTACACCGAAACCCGGTCTGTCTTATTCTGCAGCAACCAAATCTGTTAAATCAATAGCTACCCAAACTGACCCACCAAAAACTCTATCAGTCTCTCCATCGCGTTCAACTACCATTGCTAAACATACAACTACAACACAACATAATTCTTCCATAGTGTCTCAAAAAAGCTCTTCCAAAAAAAAACCTCAAAGCAATAACTCTACACATAATAGACCACAAATTAAAAAAACTGCTGCTTATAAAGCAAAATACAACAAATCTAGAAGTAAACGCATCCTTCCTCAACGATCCATTGATGACTCAATCCTAAATTTGGCACCCTCCGATTCTGATATATCAGACAATGTGATGGATGATGATGTTGTTCCCAGTACCTTACTTCAACCTTCAGGGACTAAGAGTAAATTGTCCATCATCCCTAATACCACCTGATTATGGCCCTGTTGCTTTCTTGGAACTGCCACGGCTTCCTAAGTAAAACCGACGACCTCAAATCACTTATTTACAACCATAATCCCGCCTGTCTTGCCCTACAGGAAACTTACCTCAAAACTAAAATAAAAACTACCATATGCAATTATACTATTATTCGGAAAGATTACGAGTGTAGCGAAAGGGCCTCCGGTGGAGTTGCCCTACTAATTAACAATAACTATCCCCCTCAAACAGTTAACCTTAATAGCAATCTCCAAGCAGTAGCTGCACGTATCCACCTTAATCAGCTCACTACAATCTGCAGCATTTATCTACCACCTAATGAAACCATCTGCACGATCTCACTCAATAATCTTATCCAACAACTTCCTCCACCTTTCATCCTCTTAGGGGACATGAATGCTCATAGCCCCTTGTGGGGTAGCAAAAACATCAACAATAGAGGACAGCAAATTGAACAACTCCTAACAGATTTCTCCCTATGTAGTATGAATAACGGTGATAATACTTACTTCCACTATCCGACTAAATCCTTCCATGCCATAGACCTTGCAATCTGCTCTCCATCTATCCTTCCCTTGTATAACTTCTCTGTCTCACCTGACCTACATAATAGTGATCATTTCCCGATTTTCCTGTCACCTTGGTATAAAAATTCTGTTCCAAACTATACCATCCCTCACTATATCCATGAAAGGGCCGACTGGCAAAAGTTCACTTCATTGTCTACTATTTCCTCTACTGTAACTGAAGGCAATATTGATGAGGCCGTTTGTAATATCACTCGTATCATCCTTAAAGCTGCAGACGCCAGCATCCCCATGTCCTGCAACAATCTCCGTAAGAATAAAAAACCGTGGTGGAACGACAAATGCAATCTTGCCAAGAAGCAACAGAAAAAAGCATGGGGCCACTTCCGGCGGTACCCCACAACCGAAAACCTCATCAACTTCAAAAAAGCAAAAGCCAATGCACGGAAAATTAGGCGGCAATCCCAAAAAGAGTCATGGATAGCATATGTCTCCAGCATCTCCATCTCAACTTCTAGTAAAGAGCTATGGACGAAAGCTAAAAGAGCCATGGGCATATATAACAACCACTCTATATCCTGCCTTTCTATCAATAACAGTATAATTTCTGACACAAAAGATATAGCAAATGCTATTGGTCAAACACTTGCGTACACTTCCAGCAATAATTCCTATCCAAATACCTTCCTTCGACATAAAGAACATTTCGAACAGCATAATCTGAACTTTAAAACCTCACTTCATTTGCCCTATAATAGTGCCTTTACCATCGAAGAATTAAATAAAGCCTTAAAGCAATCTTCAAATACTTCTCCAGGCCCTGACAAAATAACCTACGAGATGCTTAAACACCTTTCCCACAACTCCCTGATCAGGCTTCTTCAACTATACAATAGAATCTGGGATGAACATACTTTTCCCTCCCCTTGGAGGAATGCCTATGTCATCCCTTTTCCAAAACCTGGCAAAGACACCACTAACCCTAAAAACTATCGTCCCATAGCTCTTACTAGTTGCCTTTGCAAATTAATGGAGAGAATGGTCAATGCACGGTTAGTTTACATTCTAGAAACAGAGAACCATATACATCCTTACCAGAGCGGTTTCCGTAAAGGCAGATCGACCATAGACAACATCTTAAGCTTGGAGACAGAAATCCGTAACGCTTTTTTGAGGAGAAACCATTTGGTTTCTATTTTCTTTGATATTGAAAAAGCATATGATCGGACGTGGAGATACGGTATTCTCAAAGACCTGTATAACCTAGGCCTCCGGGGTAACCTGCCTGTTTTTATTAAGAACTTCCTCAAGCTTCGTAATTTTAAGGTCCGCATTAATGGCACCCTATCTGATAATTTTGTACAAGAAGAGGGAGTGCCGCAGGGTTCTGTTCTCAGCGTCACTCTCTTTTCAATAAAAATAAATGACATTCTTAATGAACTCCCTCCAACAGTTAATGGCACCTTGTACGTAGATGACCTTCAAGTCTCTTGCCAAGGGAAGGACATGCGCTGCATTGAGCGACAGTTGCAAACAGCGATCAACCATATTCTGAAGTGGAGTAATAGCAACGGCTACAGCTTCTCTGCAGAAAAAACTGTTGCTGTACATTTCTGTTGAAGACGTGGGATCCATCCTGATCCAGAACTTTTTATGGACAGGGACAAAATAGAAGTTCATGACTCTATCAAATTTTTAGGTATATACCTTGACAAGAAACTAACGTTTCGCGACCATATTTCTTACATTAAGGGGAAATGTGAAAAGAATTTGAATATTCTAAAGGTGCTCTCTAATACTTCCTGGGGGGCTGACCGTGATGCCATGTTGCGGATTTACCGTGCTGTTATCCGGTCTAGGATAGACTATTCCTGCAGTGTGTACGGATCAGCTTGTAACTCAATTTTAAAGAAACTCGACACCGTGCATCATACTGCACTACGTATTTGTTCAGGTGCTTTTAGGACCTCGCCTATACAAAGTCTGTATGTGACATGTCATGAGCCTGCACTCAACCACATACGTCATAAGCTGTCATTGAACACGTACTTCCGCATCCTTTCTCACCCTTCACACCCATTAAAACATACTCTTACTGACACTCATCTGGATCGCTTATATCAGAATCGTCCATCTTGCACCCCTCACTTTGGCCTCAGAACTCGCAGCAGCCTTACTCGCACCCAGTTAGTAGATGTGAAAGTTTCTACTTGCTCTCAGTTTGTAATCCCACCTTGGGACACATGGCATATCTCCTACTTACAGCCATTCAAAGGCTTCACAAAACAAAACACTGATCCCCAAATATATCAACAGCTCTTCCATGACCACCAAGCCAAATACCATAATTATGAAAATCTGTACAGTGATGGGTCCAAATCTGAGAGCCATGTTGGCTTTGCCTATACAAGTGGCTCTCACTCTTGTAGCTACACTCTCCCCAATTTCTGCTCCGTTTTTACAGCAGAACTCCTCGCTATTTATGAAAGCCTCCGCTTTATTTCTAGCTCAAATAAAATGCGCTTTATAATTTACTCAGACTCTCTAAGTGTTCTAGAAAATCTCAAATCTGGCTCTCCTTCGAATAGTTATATTGCTAAAGTCCTCCATATGCACAGACAACTTATAAATAGCGGGTATGATATTCTTTACTGCTGGGTGCCCAGCCACATTGGGATACAGGGCAATGAGCATGCTGACTATTTAGCTAAACATGCTACATTCCCTTTTACTGGCTCTTTGCCTTACAGTGATATAAAGGCTGAAATCTCATATTCAATAACTCACATTTGGACCAATGAATGGAACAACGAAACGGAAAATAAACTTCATTCAATACACCCGACTGTCACCTACTGGCCCTCTTTTCCTTACCGCAAGCAGGACGTTACTCTAACACGTCTTCGCATCGGGCACACAAGACTTACTCATAAACACCTACTCCTAGGTGAACCTACTCCAGATTGTTCCCACTGTCATACCCATCTCACCATTCGTCATATTTTAACATCTTGCACAGCCTTTAATATACTTTACCAAAGTTATTTTAACTGTTCTTACCCAAAACTTGACGATATACTGGGTGAAACCCCACATTATAATCTTTTTACCTTCCTTCAGCGTATTAACTTTCTTCATTTGTTGTGAAGTGTGTGTTCCTGACATGCATCTGGATGGGGGCCCCCATCCAGATGTCCTCGACTCCTTTTTATCTACATTTTACTTTCCTACATATTGCTTTTAATTTTTTTAGATTTCACGGATTTTAACTATACACTACCTTTTTACCTGAAAAAGCCTTGTTTTAATATTTTACACCTTGTATTTTATATTTTGCACATCGTCTGGCGCAGTATGTCCTATTTGGACCTTGTGCCATTAAACACCAACCAACCAACCAACCAACCTCTACATCCCTTAAAGCATTCTTTTATAGACACCCAACTTGACCAGTTTTATGCAAATCGCCCTTCCTGCACTTCCCCCTTCGGACTTCGGATCCGTAGGAGTGTAGTCGGTACCCAATTGGAGGATGTAAATGTGTCTACTTGTTCACTTCATGAAGTCCCACCATGGACTAAATTGCAGATTTCCTACCTACAACCATTCGAAGGCTTCACAAAACCAAACACTGATGCCATAATATATCAACAGCTATTTCTAGACCATAAAAGCAAATATCGAAACTTTGAAGAACTATATACTGACGGCTCAAAATCTCATAATCATGTAGGCTTTGCTTATGTACATCGTAATCATTCTTGCAACTACACCCTACCTTCGTTTTGCTCCGTATTTACAGCCGAATTAATAGCTATTTATGAAAGTCTTATTTACATCTCTAGAGCAACAACCAAACAATTCATCATCTACTCTGACTCATTAAGCGTTTTGGAAAATCTGGGATCTGGTTCCCTAACTCATAGCTATATTCTTAAAGTCCTACACATGCACAAATGCCTCATGAACCGTGGATACAACATCCTCTACTGCTGGGTACCTAGCCATATCGGGATTCTCGGCAACGAAAGGGCTGATTCTTTGGCCAGGCATTCTACTGTCCCATATAATCTCCACCCACCCTATTGTGATATAAAATCTGGCATCTCTTCCTTAATAAAAGGCACCTGGATCCACATATGGGACTGTGAAACCCAAAACAAACTTCATTCTATCCGGCCAGCCCTTACCCACTGGTCCACTCATCCATACCGCAAGCACGATGTCCTTCTGACTCGTCTTCGCATTGGACATACGCGAATTACACATATGCACTTACTTCTGGGCGAACCTCCTCCGGAGTGCCCTCACTGTCATACTCAACTCACCATTCGTCATCTCTTATCCTCTTGCACTGCTTTTAATAGTTTATACCAAATACTTTTTAACTGTTCTCATCCTAAACTTTACGATATTTTGGGTGAAACCCCACATCGAAATCTATTCGCTTTTCTTAAACGAATCAATATTTTTTATTCAGTGTAAAGTGTTCACTTCTATCTGACTGGTATCTGGATGGGAGCCCCATCCAGATGTCCTCACCTTTTTATCTACTTTTAACCCTTTTGAATTCTACATTTCACCTTTTTAGTCTTTTACATTTTAGTACACTTTAGTACATTTTGGAATTTTAGCTTTTACTAGGTTTTGTGTACCCATTACCTGAATACATCATGACACGATTTTAACTCCTTGTCTGGCGCAGTATGTCCTTTCTGGACCTTGTGCCATTAAAAACCAACCAACCAACCAATCAACCACCACTAAGGAGCTATGGACGAAAACTAAAAGAGCATTGGGTATCTACACAAACCACTCATTCTCCTGTCTATCCACTAAAAATGGCATCATATCCAAAACAAAAGACATAGCAAATGCTATTGGGGAAGCACTTGCTTTAACCACCTGCAGTACCTCTTACCCAAAACCTTTTCTCTCTTATAAACGCCAGACTGAACAGCAGACTTTAAAATTTAATACCTCATCAAACCAATCTTACAATAGCCTCTTCACAATCCATGAACTGAATAAAAGCTTAAGACAATCATCCAACACATCACCAGGTCCTGATAGCATTACCTACGAAATGCTGAAGCACATCTCTCCTGACTCCTTATTAAACCTTTTACACTTCTACAATAGAATTTGGACGGAGCATGCCTTTCCCTCCTCTTGGAGAAATGCCATCATTATTCCCATTCTCAAACCAGGAAAAGATGCCACTAACCCCCATAACTACCGTCCTATAGCCCTTACTAGTTGCCTATGCAAACTTCTGGAAAGGATGATAAACACCCGCCTGGTTTACGTCCTGGAAACAGAGGGCCATATACACCCTTTTCAGAGTAGTTTTCGTAAAGGTAGATCCACTATCGATAATATTTTACATTTGGAGACACATATACGTAATGCTTTCCTACAGAGGAACCATCTGGTGTCAGTCTTTTTCGACATAGAAAAAGCTTATGATCGGACGTGGAGGTATGGTATCCTCCGGGACCTCCACAATTCAGGCCTCCGTGGCAACCTGCCCACATTTATAAAGAACTTCCTTTCCCTCAGAACTTCAGGGTACGCATAAATGGCACTCTGTCCGACAATTTTGTGCAAGAAGAGGGTGTTCCACAGGGCTCTGTTTTAAGCGTCACCCTTTTCTCCATAAAAATAAACGACATATTAAAGCAACTTCCCCCGACTGTCCTCGGCAGCTTATACGTTGACGATCTACAGGTTTCCTGTCAGGGAAAGGACATGCGTTTTATTGAGCGGCAACTACAAAATACGATCAACCGTATCCATAAATGGTGCAACAACAACGGTTTTAACATTTCTTGTGACAAGACAAATTCTGTGCATTTTTGCCGGAAGCGTGGGATACATCCTGATCCAGAACTTTTCTTGGGTCCCTCAAAAATCGATGTACTTGACTCCACCAAATTTCTTGGTGTTTATCTGGATAAAAAACTAACTTTTGCAAAACATATCTCTCATACCCGTACCAAGTGTGAAAGAAATTTAAACATACTGAAAGTACTCAGTAACACCTCATGGGGAGCAGAACGTGATACACTAATACGAATTTACCGTTCTGTCATCCGCTCCAAAATGGACTACGCCTGCTGCACCTATGGGTCAGCTTGTAAGTCAAACTTAAAAAAACTTGACACTGTGCACCACACTGCACTACACATTTGTTCAGGAGCCTTTAGAACATCTCCCATACAAAGCCTTTACATCACTTGTCATGAACCATACCTCACTCATACTCGTCATAGACTGTCCATCAACACATATTTTCGCATTCTCTCATACCCTTCACACCCTCTCAGGAATTCCATTTTAGATAATCATCTGGATCGTCTTTATCAAAATCGTCCCTCCTGTACTCCTTCATTTGGTCTCAGGATTCGTCGAAGTCTTGCTGGTACCCAATTATCGAACACTATTGTCTCTCCCTGCTCTCCTTTTGAAACTCCACCCTGGGAAACCTTGCACATTTCGTTTTTGCAGCCTTTCAGAGGCTTCGCAAAAGAAAGCACCAATCCCCAAATCTATCAACAACTCTTTCATAACCACAAAGACCATTACCCTAGCTATCAAGAACTTTACACGGACGGCTCAAAATCGGGGAATCACGTAGGCTTTGCGTACATCAGTGGTACTTGTGCTCGCAGTTACACCCTCCCCTCCTACTGCTCCATCTTCACAGCCGAACTTTTAGCTATCTATGAAAGCCTCTTGTATATACCAGAAATCAGAAGAAAAAATGTTATCATTTATACAGACTCATTAAGTGTGCTGGAATGCCTTAAATCAGGCTCAGTCAAACATAGCTATGTGGACAAAGTTCTACGTGAATACCACCACCTCACTAACCATGGTTTCAGTATCCTGTTATGTCGGCTGCCTAGTCATACTGGAATTCCAGGTAATGAAAGAGCAGACGTGGCAGCTAGGCAAGCTTTGATGTCCTACACCGGTGACATACCTTTCGAGGATATCAAACTCGGCATCTCTATCTTAATCAAAGACAGCTGGATGAACAAATGGAATGACGAAATAGACAATAAACTGCACACCATACGACCATCCATCACTCACTGGTCATCTCATCCTAGCCGCAAGTTCGACGTCATTTTGACACGCCTACGGATAGGTCATACGAGACTCACCCATAATTATCTGCTTTTCGGTGAACCTGCACCACACTGTTCTCATTGCAACACACATCTAACCATCCGTCATGTTTTAACTGCCTGTAAAGCTTTTAACTCTTTTTACCAGACTTATTTTAACTGTTCTTATCCCGTACTTGACGAAATTTTAGGTGAAACTCCACATAAAAACCTGTTCCGCTTCCTCAGGCATATTAGCCTTCCTTTTTTGATATGAATTAAGACTTGTTTTGACAGTTGTCTGGATGGGGTACCCCATCCAGACAAGCCTACTTACAATTTTTACTAACGGTTGCTTTTATCCTTTATTACTAGTCATGTCTTTTAGCCTTTATCTTTTTATCAAGGTATTTTTCATTTTTTATCCTCGTCTGGCGCAGCATATCCTTGCTGGATTTTGTGCCAATAAACCTCAACCAACCAACCCAGAGACAAATTTTGTGAAATATCAAGATTTTTGAGGTTTTATAAGAAATCAACTCGTCGTAATCGAACAAAAGAGGATAAATTCATAAAGAAGTATAGAATTGTTTTATTGAAAATATCATAAGCTCTGACAAGCCAGGGTAGAACATAACAATTGATGAACAATTGTTTCCAAGTAAAACTCGCTGTCCATTTATACAATTCATTGCATTGAAACCCAATAAATACGGACAAAAATCTTGGATAGCTGCAGACTTAAATACTAAGTATATTTTGAACGCATTTCCTTATCTAGGAAAAATGAAGAACGAGATCAAAATCAAAGGCTTTCAGAATATGTGGTTTTAAAATTAATTGAACCATTTGAAGGTATGGGAAGAAATGTCACAGTTGATAACTTTTTCACTTCACTTGAGATGGCTAAGAAACTAAAGGAAAAAAGAACGAGTTTAGTTGGCACAATGAACAGAGTCAGACACGAAATTCCAGATTGTATAAAGTCTGGAAAAGAGAAATTACATTCCACGAAAACACTAAAAAATGAAGAATCCGGCTCAACACTTACAGTTTACGAGTGTAAAACGTAGAAAAATGTACTAATCCTGAGTTCTATGAATTCAAACAATGAAAAAATGAATTGCAAATAATGAAAAATCTCCAGAAACACTCAGTTTCTATAATGAAACGAAATGTGGTGTAGATATTGTTGAACAAATGGCAAGACAATATTCCGTCAAAGCAGGATAGAGAAGATGGCCAGCCCCTCAGGGGGAAAACCTTCTTTAGGTTTTTACGGGTGTCGCAATCCCGGGGCCCCAGCGATCTTTCGCTTTTCTTTGCTCTACTCTCCTCTCTTCTTAGCTTTATCCTTCCCTTTCCCCCTCATTGTAGTTTCGTCTTTGGAGGTGAGGGCCCCCTCTAGAAGCTGCGGTCGCCCTGTGCCGTCAGCTTCTATTGGCGGAAAACTACCCACGTGTTGGCCGTGCGTGGAGACCCGTGTCCCCGGAAATGGGATCCTGGTAATTGAGGGGTGTTCCCGTAAAGGAAATCATCATTACGGAATTTCCACAGACACGGAAGAAACTTCAACACATTGCTTTGGCCTCGGCTTCGAGTAAACGGGTGGTATACAGCGTTCCCCTGTATATCAATCGGCTGGTGGTACTGATTTCGATCAACTGCTAGGGATCACGCAATCGGACATCTACTGGGCACATCGTTAAGGGTGGATGCTGCCTAAGGGATATACTGTGCGCGTATAGACCCGACTAGCACTGGTGTGCAATTGCACACCCCCTCGTAGGGCTCCGTGGTGGGTGGTGCGGCCGGGTCCGAATCTCAATTCCCTCAACATGGCTTTGAAAAATTCTTTCTCAAACATCAACGCTCCACTGTCAACCTCCAATGAAAACACTGATGCACAACTTATACACATGAATGCTCGATTCTTCATCATCCACTGTGTTGAAGGTAACTTTAATGAAACATCACCATTCTTAATACACAAATGTATCACCGATAATGTAGAAAGTTAAAAAATTAGAAGTTAAAAAATTAAGATCTGAAGACCTCTTAGTAGAAGTACCAATCAATAGACAAGCTTCCAAAATCATGAAGATTACAAACTTTGGCCTAAAATCTGTTACAGTGACACCCCGCACATCCCTAAACATCTCACGAGGAGTCATATCAGAACACGAACTTTTGTACTGCTCTGAAGCCGAAATACTAGAAAACCTGAGAGATGACAAAGTATGCGCTGTGCGTCGAATCACTATTCGACGCAATAATCAATCAATAATCAAGTAATCAACACTAAACATATTGTGCTAACTTTTCAGTCACCCACTATTCCAACCCATATTAAAGCTGGCTATCTATTATGTCCCGTAAGACCATACATACCAAATCCTATCCGTTGCTTCCAGTGTCAAAAGTTCGGTCATACTAAAACCTCCTGTCGTCGATCACCGGCC
Organism: Cheiracanthium punctorium; assembly: GCA_038373885.1. Lineage (NCBI taxonomy): Eukaryota > Metazoa > Arthropoda > Arachnida > Araneae > Cheiracanthiidae > Cheiracanthium > Cheiracanthium punctorium. Next base: position 132,394 of record JAWZYV010014213.1, on the reverse strand, counting down.
TGCGCTCGTTGTGGTGCCTCTAACCACGACAGTGACACCTGCTCTGCAGCTGCAAAATTTGTCAACTGTAAACAGGAACATCAATCATATTCCAAGTCATGTCCTAAATGGGCATTTGAAAAAGAAGTCCAATCAATTCGTGCTACACAAAGAATCTCATACCCTGAAGCTCGTAAAATAATAGAAGCTCGCACACCAAAACCTGGCCTATCCTACGCAGCAATAGTAAAATCTACGAAATCAATAGCCATTCAAACAGACTCTCCATCAAATATTTCCACCATCAATACCTTAACAAGTAAACAAAGTACTCTTAAACAAAACATACCTTGCTCTACATCTCCAAAGTCTCCACCAAAGAAAAAGGTAACAAGTAATAGCTCTACCCAAATCAGACCACAGCTTAGTAAAACAGCTACTTACAAATTAAAATCTAACAAATTTAGCAAGAAAAAAGTAACTCCACAGCCACATATTGATGACACAATTTTAAGACTTGCCCCATCAGAATCAGACATCAGTGATGAAGAATCGATGGAACATGAAGAAATAAAACCGCCTGATATCTCTGCAGGGATTACAAAGGAGACGCACAATGCCCATAACATTACATAATTATGGCATTGTTGCTCTCATGGAACTGCCATGGCTTTCAGAATAAAATGGATGACCTTAAAACACTTCTCTATGATCTCAATCCCACCTGCTTTGCTCTTCAAGAAACTTATCTCAAACCCGATAAACATCCTACCATCCACAAATATACAATCCTTCGGAAAGACAATGAACTCAGGGACAGGGCCTCTGGTGGTGTGGCCCTGTTAGTCAACAATCCCTACATGATAGTCAATCTGAATACAAACCTCCAATCAGTTGCCGCTCGTGTCAAATTAAAACAGCTCACTACCATCTGCTGCATTTATCTCCCTCCTAATGAAACAATCAGCCAAACATCTGTCAGTAATCTTATTCATCAACTCCCAACACCATTAATACTCCTTGGCGACATGAATGGCCATAGTCCATTATGGGGCAGCAAAGATACCAACACTAGAGGTGAACAAATAGAACAAATTACAACTGATTTCACTCTATGTATTATGAATAACGGCGACAATACTTACTTCCATCAGCCAACTAACTTTGTACAAGAAGAGGGTGTACCACAAGGCTCTGTCCTTAGTGTCACCCTCTTTTCTATAAAAATCAACAATATCCTTAACCAGCTCCCTCCGACAGTACACAGTAGCCTATATGTTGATGATCTACAGATCTCCTGTCAGGGGCAAGACATGCGTTACATAGAACGGCAGTTTCAGACCACTATCAATCACATCCAAAAATGGTGCAATACCAATGGGTACAATATTTCTGCAGAAAAAACAACTTGCATTCACATCTGCCGGAAGCGTGGGATCCACCCGGATCCAGAACTTTACCTCCATCGTACTAAAATCATTATGAAGGACTGTGTTAAATTTTTAAGCCTAACTTTTGACAAAAAACTTACGTTCGCTAATCATATTTCTGACATTCGTAGAAAATGCGAAAAAAAACTGAACATTTTAAAGGTCTTAACCAATACCTCTTGGGGGGCATAGCGTGATGCTCTGATGTGGATCTACCGTGCTGTCATCCGTTCTAAAATGGACTATGCAAGCTGCATCTATGGATCAGCTTCTAATGGCGCATTTCGACTTGTGTCGTTAATGCCCCAAATGCCGTTACTTCCTTAAGCGTGGTAATGCTAAAGAAGAAGTGCGTTTCCACTCATGTTTTATTTTCCTTAAAGTTGGAAGACTGGCGGTAGTTTCCTCCAATCGTTAACTCTATTCCGCGCATGCGTGTTTATACCTATCTTTTTAGCGCGCATTCACAACCAGAATCAAAACAAAAACAAAGCTCTTGTCTGGACCGACTTCATTTTCGTTGATCGGCAGTTATGAGTTCCCAAATAGATGAAGAAGAATTCGACGATCTTATTGTAGCGTACAACTATTTATTTAGAAAAAGAAAAAGCCGAGAATGTGGACCAGACAAATTTATATGGAGGGAGAATTATGGACATGGGTCACGGTTAGTTCCTACGCTTTGGCAGCATCATCCAGGCCTATTTAAAAATTTTACACGGATGTCGGTAAGTAAATATTTCTGCTCTTAAATTTATATATTTTTTAACTGTCATAATTGTGGTAGCCTTGTAAAATTTTGTATTGAGAACTGCACATTATTTATATATTCATGGCCGCCCATAGGGATGTTTCTAGGGGGATGTTGGTTGGTTGGTTTTTAATGGCACAAGGTCCAGAAAGGACATACTGCGCCAGACAAGGAGTTAAAATCGTGTCATGATGTATTTAAGTAAAAGGTACACAAAACCTAGTAAAAGCTAAAATTAAAAAAAGTACTAAAATGTAAAAGACTAAAAGGTGAAATGTAGAATTCAAAAGGGTTAAAAGTAGATAAAAAGGTGAGGAAATCTGGATGGGGCTCCCATCCAGATACCAGTCAGACAGAAGTGAACACTTTACACTGAATAAAAAATATTGATGCGTCTAAGAAAAGCGAATAGATTTCGATGTGGGGTTTCACCCAAAATATCGTCAAGTTTAGGATAAGAACAGTTAAAAATTATTTGGTAAAAACTATTAAAAGCAGTGCACGACGTTAAGAAATGACGAATGGTGAGTTGAGTATGACAGTGAGGGCACTCCGGAGCAGTGTTGTATTGTTTTTGGGGGATAATGTTTTTTACAAATCAAAAGCAGTAATTTTTATTTTAATTGTTTTAACCATTAATTATTTATTTTCTTAATTCTTGTAATTAACTTGGAAGTTTAATTTAAATACCTTTTGTCAGGAGATATAATGGTCTGGATGACTCTTCTTCTATAACTCAATAGCTAATCTTTTAAATTACTACTAATCACCCTTTTTTTGTTGGAACTTTTTAAATAATTACCTTTTCTTTAAATTAATTCTGCCCTTGTTTGCCCTGTCTCCGGAGGGGTAATTTTAAGTATCAGGTAAATTCTGCCAATTTTCTGCTGACTATTACGTTTCCTTCTCTCTTCAATAGCCTAACTCATTTCTTGCAATATCTCTTGTTCATGTCCGGTTTTTAATTAGTTTTACTCTCTTCTAATTTAATTTTTATTCCAAATTTTACCCAGGGTTGTCTCGGACGATTGGCTATCTCCCGCTAAAATTTTAGGAAATTTAATAACGTTTTTATGGCCCTTATGATCAATTAAGTTTTTTTCCCCCATTTCAAGATGGCCGTTCTTGCCTGCGTTTCTTCTCGGCCAAGTTGGTTTCTTTCCCGCGTGTAGTAGTTGCTGGCCGCCATTTTCTTCTTTTCTCGCTTCCTTCCCCCGTCGATCGAATGTTCTCGAAGTTTCCCGGATGAAATGGCGCACTCTGATTGGTCCCCGCGGTCGGCGTCTCTGCGAAGCCCCTCGCGCAAAAGGGCGGAAAGCGTCAGTTCGGAGGCCAACGTGCGTGCTGTGAGGACGTGTAAAGAAAAAGGGAAATCAGCTCCGGCATCTGGTTTTTTTTTTTTCTTTGGCAGACCAACTGCGCGGTTTTTTGAAGTGTTGCAAAATGTAAAGAAATAGTTTCACGGCCAGAGGGCCAACTTCCTTTTAAATTTTGATGATCACTATGTAAATTTTTTCCCTTTTTTTTTTTTTTCTTTGGCCGTCTGCCTCGATTCGGCCACCATGCACAGTAGCTAGGGTTTTGGTGGACTTTATTTCCAGACATGGCATTATGGAGGTGCTGTACTCAGACAGGGGGTCCAATTTTCTGTCGCAGGCAATGGAGGAAGTCTATAAGGTCTTAGGAATTAAGAAAATGCACACTGTAGCCTATAATCCGCAGGGCAACGGGGTCGTTGAACGGTTGAACAAGGTTTTAGTAGACTCTTTAAGTCATTTGGTTAGTGAAACTCAGGAGGATTGGTGCGAACAGGTTCCTTTTGCTTTGCTGGCCTTTCGCACTGCCTACCACAGAACTATTCAAAACACTCCTGCTTTTCTCACCTATGGTAGAGATCTGGTGTTGCCTTATGACCTGATTTTTTCATCAAAATTCAGGACATATGCCGACACTAGATCCTATGCTCAGGAAATTGTCACCAATCTCCAGAACACTTTCCCAATAATTAAAGATCGCCTTGAAGTTGCCTCTCATAACCAAGCTAGCTCTGCTCCTACAAAATTTAACTTAAAAGACATTAAAGTTGGTGACACTGTCTTCTTACACACACCTGCACATAAACCTAATTTGTCAAAAAAGCTTTGTAAATTTAATAAGGGTCCCTATCGCGTTTTAAAGCAATGCTCTCCTGTTTTATTTTTGATTTCTCTTTTAACTAACCCTTCAGATGTTCAAAAGGTACATGTCAATAGGATTTTTAAAGTTGTTGATAGAGATATTTTTCCTACTGGCAATAACAACGTGCCACACACTCCTGAGTCTGTTTTACCTGAGTCTACCCCTTCGTCTTCAACTGAGGATTGGGAAGCGAAGATGTTGAAAGAGTACCCAAACCCCTTTCTTCCTTATGATCCCACTTGGGATGACAGTTTTGGTAGTTTTCAAGCTTCTCCTATGCCGCCTGTTGTAGCCCTGTCTGATGCAGAACCTGATACTGATTTTTTTAGAGATACTGTTGTGTCCCCTGTTTCCTTTTTAAGTTCAAATGGTGATGATATTGATGCCGCAACCCCATCTTCGATTTCTCCAGGCCTGTCTAGCTCCACTAGTAGTCATGGGTATAATCTTAGGCCACGTGATCAATTTGGCTTTGTAATTAAAAAGTAGTGCTGGGTCTTTTATTTGCGAATCATTTTTTCCTTTTTGAATTTGGGTGTCATTTTAGTATTGCATTTTTTTTTTTAGTGTTTGCATTTGTGTTTACTTTTAGTTTCTTGTGGGTGGGGTGTTTTGTTTACTTGTTTGTTGGTATCGATCAAATTTTACCTGCACAATCTGTGTTATATGTTGTTACATTTTTATACAAGTTCCTATTGAAGTAAATATTTTGTTTTGGTTTGATGATTTTGTGTAAGTGTTATAATCTGATGTAGTACCCTTTTGGTAGTACAAATTGTGTATGGCTAAGGGCCATTGCAATAATTCATGTGATATTTTTCTCAGCTTCCCTTGAAAGGGGGGTTGGTTCAACATCCTAGGTACTTGTCCGCCCTTGCCTGCTAGTGGTCTTGTATTCAATACATGACACTGACTAGCCTTTTATTTACTTTTGGAAATCTCTGAGCTGATTTTTACCCACGCTTGTGACAACAAACTCCACGTAGTGACTACTTATACGAGGACTTTACAAAATTTTGCTACTGACCACTTCCTTGGACTCTAAATCATCATGGTCAGTATTGCGTATTACCCTTTTGTACCAAAGATTTTTTACCTTTTTGTCTTCGTTTAATGTTGTTCTGTCATGTTTTATATGTCGTACTACATATATATTGTATGTTTTTGTTGTGAAGGAATGTGCAGGTAAAACTTTGCCTTTTGATTGATTTTTTCTTTATGGAATATGTAGGTATAGGGTTGAAATTTTTTTTTATGTGTCCTGACTTGGGACACGGGTTCTTGATGTTTATTTGAGGTATTTTGCATTATGCAAGTTTTTCTTGCTGCCATGGCTGGTCTTCCCCAGGTTTGGTTGTCAAAATGGAATTATACGCTGCTTCTCAAGACATTTCGCCAGTCTGTTCCTGGCTTCTCCACGAAAAATTTTTTACTTCGGAAAAAATTTTTTGGGGGAGAAGGAAGGATAATATGTTGTATTGTTTTTGGGGGATAATGTTTTTTACAAATCAAAAGCAGTAATTTTTATTTTAATTGTTTTAACCATTAATTATTTATTTTCTTAATACTTGTAATTAACTTGGAAGCTTAATTTAAATACCTTTTGTCAGGAGATATAATGGTCTGGATGACTCTTCTTCTATAACTCAATAGCTAATCTTTTAAATTACTACTAATCACCCTTTTTTTGTTGGAACTTTTTAAATAATTACCTTTTCTTTAAATTAATTCTGCCCTTGTTTGCCCTGTCTCCGGAGGGGTAATTTTAAGTATCAGGTAAATTCTGCCAATTTTCTGCTGACTATTACGTTTCCTTCTCTCTTCAATAGCCTAACTCATTTCTTGCAATATCTCTTGTTCATGTCCGGTTTTTAATTATTTTTACTCTCTTCTAATTTAATTTTTATTCCAAATTTTACCCAGGGTTGTCTCGGACGATTGGCTATCTCCCGCTAAAATTTTAGGAAATTTAATAACGTTTTTAAGGCCCTTATGATCAATTAAGTTTTTTTTCCCCATTTCAAGATGGCCGTTCTTGCCTGCGTTTCTTCTCGGCCAAGTTGGTTTCTTTCCCCATTTGTAGTATTCTTCTTACTACTGCCGTGAAAATTTAGTTTAGTTAAAAAAAAAAAAATTTAGATTTTTGTCCATTGCGTTGTGACCGAATAGTGTAGAAAATAACCCAATGATCTCAGCCTTGCCTGAAGTGTGTGTTAGAAAAGTGGTAAAATAAACACAGAGACATTGCATTTGATCACCAACAAAAAATATATTTTACTCAACAATAACAGAGGAAAACAACTTGTGGCCTCGCGACATCAGAAAAAGAAATGAAAAGTAAGTAAACACAGCGCAGGGGTTTTACAGCGCGTGGTAGAATTGCTCAAGGACAAAAATACTAGAATGCTTTAATTACCCAATTATTAGCCCTTGTAAATTGAAAAAAAAAAATAAAATAAAAAAGTAATGCATAATTAAAATTGTCATGACAAAAGTAGCTCGATTGGATCCAAAATTTAAGTTAAAAGGCTCTGCTGCAGCATCAAAAAAAATTATCCTATCAAAAAAAGTAAAAAAAAAGAAAATTGGGCAAACAAGTCCCCACCTTTCCCTAGCCTCACAAGGCATCTGATGAAAATCCCGCACTAAATCCCTATCTATTACTTGAAACCCCACCTTTACAATCCAACAGGTTAGTTTAAACAATTGCCAAAATGAAGAAATAAAAACAAAAAAGGGGAACTTTGCAATTTTTACACCAAAGGGTGCAGCAAAATACAATGATGTGCAGATCAACGCAAAGAATCACAGAGATTAGCATAGGCCAAACCAGCAATTAACATGGCATTCACATTTATCATATTAACAAAAGAAAATTAAACATTGTCACTGGAAGTTATACACCAGAATAGCACACCAAGTAGAAAAAGAAAATTTAGCATTTGATATTAAATCCCCCCCATTAAACATTAAAAGAACAAAAAGGATAGTTCTAGCACAGCTTGAAGCATGAAGTCGCTGATCCAGCTCGTGGTGGAGAAATGGTAGCAAGGAAGTTAGAAAAAGGGTAAACGGTTAGATCTCACCCACGGATCCAATGGCAGGCCTGGTCTCGGCGTTTCAGGGAACCGACGGTTGGTCGCTGATGGCTCCCGGAGCCGGCATCTTGGTCTCTCCTTGACAGGGATTCCGGACGGCACAATCAGGCATCGGGGACTTCGCGTTCCAGACAACACTAGCGGCTCCCGGTCTGGGAAAAAGGTGATCACAGCATTGTAGAACGTAGTGCGAGACGTCGAATCCGGTAGCTGATTTTCATCGTAACCAAAGAAAAAAACCAGGGGGGGTGGGGGCCTTACGCCCAATTCACAACCAAAGGTGGCAGATGGTGACGCATCGGCATGGTGGCCAAATCGAGGCAGACGGCCAAAAAAAAAAAAATTTACATGGTGATCATCGAAATTTAAAAGGAAGTTGGCCCTCTGGCCGTGAAACTATTTCTTTACATTTTGCAACACTTCAAAAAACCGCGCAGTTGGTCTGCCGAAGAAAAAAAAAACCAGAGGCCGGAGCTGATTTCCCTTTTTCTTTACACGTCCTCACAGCACGCACGTTGGCCTCCGAACTGACGCTTTCCACCCTTTTGCGCGAGGGGCTTCGCAGAGACGCCGACTGCGGGGACCAATCAGAGTGCGCCATTTCAGCCGGGAAACTTCGAGAACATTCGATCGACGGGGGAAGGAAGCGAGAAAAGAAGAAAATGGCGGCCAGCAACTACTACACGCGGGAAAGAAACCAACTTGGCTGAGAAGAAACGCAGGCAAGAACGGCCATCTTGAAATGGGGAAAAAAAACTTAATTGATCATAAGGGCCTTAAAAACGTTATTAAATTTCCTAAAATTTTAGCGGGAGATAGCCAATCGTCCGAGACAACCCTGGGTAAAATTTGGAATAAAAATTAAATTAGAAGAGAGTAAAAATAATTAAAAACCGGACATGAACAAGAGATATTGCAAGAAATGAGTTAGGCTATTGAAGAGAGAAGGAAACGTAATAGTCAGCAGAAAATTGGCAGAATTTACCTGATACTTAAAATTACCCCTCCGGAGACAGGGCAAACAAGGGCAGAATTAATTTAAAGAAAAGGTAATTATTTAAAAAGTTCCAACAAAAAAAGGGTGATTAGTAGTAATTTAAAAGATTAGCTATTGAGTTATAGAAGAAGAGTCATCCAGACCATTATATCTCCTGACAAAAGGTATTTAAATTAAACTTCCAAGTTAATTACAAGAATTAAGAAAATAAATAATTAATGGTTAAAACAATTAAAATAAAAATTACTGCTTTTGATTTGTAAAAAACATTATCCCCCAAAAACAATACAACAGCGGGTTCGCCCAGAAGTAAGTGCTTATGTGTAATTCGCGTATGTCCAATGCGAAGATGAGTCAGAAGGACATCGTGCTTGCGGTATGGATGAGTGGACCAGTGGGTAAGGGCTGGCCGGATAGAACAAAGTTTGTTTTGGGTTTCACAGTCCCATATGTGGATCCAGGTGCCTTTTATTAAGGAAGAGATTCCAGATTTTATATCACAATAGGGTGGGTGGAGATTATATGGGACAGTAGAATGCCTGGCCAAAGAATCAGCCCTTTTGTTGCCGAGAATCCCAATATGGCTAAGTACCCAGCAGTAGAGGATGTTGTATCCACGGTTCATGAGGCATTTGTGCATGTGTAGGACTTTCAGAATATAGCTATGGGTTAGGGAGCCAGATCCCAGATTTTCCAAAATGCTTAATGAGTCAGAGTAGATGATGAATTGTTTGGTAGTTGCTCTAGAGATGACGTTTCCGGCAAAAATGTATACAGACTGTTTTTTCCACAGACATGGTGAAGCCGTTTGTGTCACACCATTTGAGTATGCGGTTGATGGCATTTTGAAGCTGCCGTTCGATGAGACGCATATCTTTTCCCTGGCAGGAGATTTGAAGGTCGTCTACATATAGGCTACCATAGACGGTGGGTGGCAATTGGTTAAGAATATTATTGATTTTTATAGAGAAGAGGGTGACGCTAAGGACGGAGCCCTGGGGAACACCCTCTTCTTGTGTGAAATTATCTGACAGAGTGCCGTTTACCCGGACACGGAAGTTTCTGAGGGATAAAAAGTTTTTTATGAAAGTTGGTAGATTGCCCCGAAAGCCTATATTATAGAGGTCTTGAAGGATGCCATATCTCCACGTTCGGTCATATGCCTTTTCGATGTCAAAGAACACTGATACTAAGTGATTCTTCCTAAGGAAGGCATTACGAATTTGCATCTCTAAATTTAAAATATTGTCAATAGTGGATCTGCCTTTGCGGAAACCACTCTGAAAGGGATGTATACGGTCTCCAGTTTCTAGAATGTAGACAAGGCGGGCATTAACCATTTTTTCTAGTAATTTACACAGACAGCTAGTAAGGGCTATGGGACGGTAGTTACTAGGGTTAGAGGTATCTTTCTCAGGTTTTGGGCCCCTCAGGGGGAAGACCTACTCTAGGTCTTTACGGGTGTCGCAATCCCGGGGCCCCAGCGATCTTTCGCTCCTCCTTGTTCTACCCTCTTCTCCTCTTAGCTGTCTCCTTCCATTTCCCCCTCAGTGTAGTTTCCTCTTTGGAGGTGAGGGCCCCTCCTTAGAAGCTGCGGTCGCCCTGTGCCGTCAGCTTCTATCGGCGGAAAACTACCCACGTGTTTGCCGTGCGTGGAGACCCGTGTCCCCGGAAATGGGGATCCTGGTAATTGAGGGGTTTTTTCTCCAACACATTGCTTTGGCCTCGGCTTCGGGTAAACGGGAGGTGCACAGCGTTCCCCTGTGTATCAACCGGCTGGTGGTACTGACTTCGGTCAACTGCTAGGGATCAAGCAAACGGACATCTACTGGGCACGTCGTTAAGGGTGGACGCTGCCTAAGGGATGTACTGTGCGCGTATAGACCCGACTAGCACTGGTGCACGAATGTGCATCCCCTTGTTGGGCTCCGTGGTGGGTGGTGCGGTCGGGTTCGAATTTCCAATCCCCAATATGGATTCGACACTTTCTTTATCTAACGTCAACGTTCCGAACTCTCTTACTGAGGGAGCTATTACCGCAAAATTCTTTCTCATAAAATGTCAGGACGGAAACTTTAACCAAACATCCCCTTTTCTAATCCATAAAACCATAATTTCTAATGTTGGAGAAGTTGCAAAAATTAAAAAAATACGCTCTGGCGACATCTTAATAGAAGTAACAAATAACAAACAGGCAAACAATATTATGCAATTAAAAACTATTGGCCTAAAACCAGTCACTGTATTACTCCATAGGACACTTAATTCATCAAGAGGCGTCATATCCGAACCTGACCTATTACACTGCTCCGAGGCTGAAATCCTTGAAAATCTGAAATCCCAAAATGTTTGTGCAGTTCGCAGAATCTCTATCCGACGCAATAACCAAACACTGGACACCAAACATATAATTCTGACTTTCCAATCACCTAAACTTCCTTCCCATATCAAAGCAGGATACCTCTCATGTGCCGTTAGACCCTACATACCCAATCCTACTCGATGCTTTCAATGTCAAAAGTTCGGCCATACCAAACCATCCTGTCGTGGTTCCCCAACCTGTGCTCGTTGTGGGATCTCCGGCCACGACAGTGACACCTGCTCTAATCCACCCAAATGTGTGAACTGCAAACAAGATCATCCTTCATATTCCCGCTCATGCCCAAAATGGTCGTTTGAAAAAGAAATCCAGTCCTTGCGTGCCACCCAAGGACTGTCATATCCTGAAGCCCGTAAAGTAATGAACTCCCGTACACCCAAACCCGGTCAGTCTTATGCTGCAGTAGTCAAATCTGTTAAATCAATTGCCATACAAACTGAGCCACCAAAATCTGTGCCTGTCTCTATACCTACTTCCACTACTAAAACTAAACACTCAACATCTACCCAAAATAACTCTTCCATAGCTCTACAAAAAAGCACATCAAAGAAGAAGTCTGAAAGCAACAACTCCACTCAAAATAGACCTCTAATCAAAAAAACTGCAGCCTATAAGGCAAAATACAGTAAGTCCAGACTTAAAAGATCCTTCCACAAAAGCCCATTGATGACTCAATACTGCATTTAGATCCTACCGATTCTGACGACATCCCTAGTACCCCACTTACACCTACGGGGACTAAAAGCAAGCTCTCAATCATCCCTAACATCACTTGATCATGGCTCTGCTGCTTTCTTGGAACTGCCACGGTTTTCACAATAAAATTGATGACCTCAAAACCCTAATTTATGACTATAACCCTGCCTGTCTTGCCCTTCAGGAAACTTACCTGAAAACCAATAAACAATCACAAATTCTTAATTATACCATCCTTAGAAAAGATTATGAGCTCGGGGAAAGGGCCTCCGGTGGAGTTGCCCTTTTAATAAATAATCAATATACGTATTATATTCTCAATCTCAATACTACTTTACAGGCTGTTGCCGCTCGGATCCATCTCAAACATCTTACTACTATCTGCGGTATTTATCTTCCCCCGAATGAAACCATCTGCCAAACCTCTCTCAATAGTCTTATCCAACAACTTCATCCCCCTTTTATCCTCCTGGGGGACATGAACGGTCATAGCCCCGTATGGGGCAGCACAGACATAAACAATAGAGGTCAACTTATTGAACAGCTGCTAACAGACTTTTCTCTTTGCGTCATGAATAACGGGGATAATACCTACTTCCACTACCCTACTAAATCCTTCCATGCCATAGACCTAGCTATTTGTTCTCCATCTATCCTCCCACTTTATAACTTTTCAGTCTCCAGTGACTTACATAACAGTGATCACTTTCCGATTTTTCTTTCACCACTTTACTACAATCCGAAAGGCACCTTTACCACCCCTAGGTACATTTATGATAAGGCAGATTGGCCTACCTTTACAGAACTATCCAAAATCACCTCAAACATCCTTGAAGGCACTATTGAAGAGGTAGTGGATAAAGCCACTTCAGTCATTATTAAAGCAGCTGATGCCAATATTCCAAAATCGGGCATGACACTTCGGCGCAATAAAAAACCGTGGTGGAATGAAACCTGTACACTAGCAAAAAAACAGCAGGAGAAAGCATGGAGTGTTTTTCGGCGGTACCCTACCACCGAAAACCTCGTCCTTTTTAAAAAAGCAAAAGCTTATGCCAGGAGAATAAGGCGGCAATCTCAAAAGCAATCTTGGGTGAAATACGTCTCTAGCATAACACCCACCACTACTAGTAAGGAGCTATGGTTGAAAACAAAAAGAGCCATGGGAATCTATAATAACCCTTCAATAACCTGTCTGTCCATTAATAATAATATAATATCTGATACAAAAGAAATAGCAAATAACATTGGTCAAACTCTTGCTTCTATATCCTGCAGTACTGTCCGGCTCCGATAACGTGGCACTCGGGGGAAATTCTTCGGATGCATCGATTGTTGAAAATAGGTGAAAGGTAGAGAGGGTCCCTTTTCATGATTAGCGGAGGAACTCCCACAATCGGCGCCTTATTGGACTTTGCGACGATGAAAACTTCTATGGTACTTTTTTTATAATCGCCCAATTTAAACCGGTATTTTTCTTGCACGCAAACAGCTGTTCGTGCGCAGTACTGGGCTGCAGTATAAAATGTATAGGGCCAGGAAATATTTCTGTATAGGAAATTGCGCTTGCTGTGTTATACTTCACTATTGCTCCTCCAACAATACTTTGTATGAAATTCCTTTTTTTTTTTAAATAAAATAATTCCTTCATTGTAAGGACTGTTATGAGTAAAGATCCTTTTGTAATTGTTAATAAGTCATTTAAATTTCCTGAAGGTACTGGGTCAGTCTCTCTCTGTTTGTGTAGGGAGGGGGGTGCATGTATATTAATCCAAAATATTAATTTTCAATATTAATTTTATGGCATTTTCCGCAATACAAATAAATTTCTATTGCAGTTTAACGGTGTATTTGTAACGTACTTAAATTGTTTCAAATTTTCATTGAAGTAATACCATAACATTTTAATTATTATTGTTCATTACCACGTTTTTATTAATTTGCTTTCGAGTCTGTGTGTTAGCAAATTTTGCAACAAACTTACTGACGAGCGAGAAACTTGAAAAATAGTTCAGATCTGGATGACAACGCAACATATTTTCTTCAAATTACATTTTTATGAATGTTGGGACCAAAACGTACTTTCTAACTCCCTCCTCCTTTGTACCTCAAAAGGAAAATAAATAATTTCAAATTTGCCATGGTTTAAAATGCACTTTGTAGGACAAAATTAAAAACATCTTAAACAGATAACGCATAAAACAAATAATAAATGAATAGTGTAACTAAGTAGTCACAATATTATTTCACTGCAAATAGTATAGATTGTTGTGTGTTTTGTTAACGACAGAGGCGTAGCCAAGGGGGGGGTTAGGGGGGTCATGACCCCCCGCATGAGGAATTTTTTGCCATACAAAATGTATATTCTTCTACATTATCACACACACGTATACATTTATATGAGTTGTAGTAGTCGTAACCCCCCCCCCCCCCCATGAAAAGTTTCTGGCTGCGCCCCTGGTTAACGATAACACTACTCTGTAACCATCCTATTAGCATCTACTTTATGAGGCAACGTTTATAATTTTAGAACTCACAAAACCCGTTATGATACGTGATGCAGGGGCGTATCCAGAAAAAAATACGAAAGGCTTCCAAAGAGTGGAAAAGGTAGACTTAAAAAAAAAAAAAAAAAGAATTTAAAATGAACATTTTTGTTAACAGAAATCAAAATTTCATTTAGGTTCCGAAATCTGTGACCCCCACCTTCCCTAAATACGTCTTTGTGGTATATTACAATATGTTTAGCTATACTACTAAACCTATCGATAACCCTCTGAGAGTGGTAAATCCGTGACGCCGAGAGGACATTCGGTACAACGGATTTAACTTGCACGTACACCACACGTGGATGTCGGTCTACAATGGTAGGCCTGCATTTGAACATGTAACCATTGGGACAACCCTCCGGTTACTAGACCGATGCCTTAACCATGTGTGTCTGAAAACGATTAAATTGTGCTAATATTGTAAGTGAATTCTTTCTTTTTTATTTTCGGCTCTCGAAAGAACCTTAGCTCTAAAAAGAGCTTTTTTTTTTTTGTGTGTGTGTGTAACTATTTATTTCAAGCTTTACAGCATTTCGATACCACTTAATGCCCCATCGCTATCATCCGAGATATCAGATTCCGCAGTTTCACTAGCGGTATCTGTTTCTTCAGATGATCCATCTCCTACTGTGAAGCAAACACTTTCAATGGTTTCTTCAACCAAGTTATCAGTTTCCCAGTATTGTAATTCGATTTTCTTCACATGGTCACAGTATTTAATCCACATTTCCTTTGTTATGGAGTTAAAGGCTTCAAATGTTAATCTTTTCATAGTGCTTAAATTTAAATCGGCATTGGCATTTCTTTCCCTGATATATCGCTTTGTTTCAGCCCACGCCATTTCGATTGCATTGAGATCACAATGATAAGGTGGTATTCTCAAAACGTCATGTCCCTTAGCCTTCAGCAGCTCATCTACACAAAATTTTTTCGCTGGGGGTGCATTCGCTACCACTAAATCATAAAGTTCCGTCTTTCTCATTTTGATATTAAACGGGATTTGTTTTGATGATAGCCACGCAGCCAGCTCCGTTTTAGTGGCATATTTAGAGGGCACTTTATTTAATACCTTTGTGTGATAAGGTGCATTGTCCATGCAAATCACACAATTCGGCGGTATATTTGGCAGTAGCTTTTCCTCCAGCCATTTCGAAAAATTATCGAAATTCATCTGGCCGTGATAATCGCCGGAGGTTGTTCCAGACTGGAAAACTAGACTTGCTCCTGGAACAAATCCGTCTTCGTTTCCCGCATGCACAACTATCAATCTACTGCCAGCATTTCGCTTTTGGTATGCTCCAATTTTGCCCAATTGCCAACATTTTCCAAAACATAAATTGCTGTCTATCCATGTTTCATCTAGATAAATAATGGTGCGTTTGCTACTTCTGTATTTTTTCATTTCGCGCAGGTATCTGTAGCGCCACTGCACTATATCTGGCCTTTCCATAATTATTTTTCTTTTATCGTGGCATCGTTTCCAGCGAAATCCGATTTTTCTTAATAGTCGTCTCAAAGTTTCTTTCTTCCAAGGAAAATCAATTTTCCTTTTAATTGCCGGCAATAATGTGGTGAGAGAAGGCATCTTTTTACATGAATAAAACTCATTCACGGTTTCTCGAATCACGCACAAATCAAAATCATCTACATTTAGTAGGGCGTTCCGATTTTTCTGGGGCTTTCTTCGTTTACCTGGCGTTAAAAGAATAGGAGAAATTTGAGCCTCCCTCTTTATTCGGCTGACTGTTCTCAACGAAACACCAGTTGCCGAAGCTGCTCTTTTACGGGCTTGCTGAATCGGGATACTCAACTTTCCCGTAGCTGCTTCTTCCTCAAAAAAATTCAAAACTTTCAGAACAACATTCCGTTCTTGAGAATGGATTATTTTCCTTCCTTCAGCCATTTGCAAATCACTACAATTTAAAAGCAAATGAATCGTACTAAAAAGCAAAGGAATCGTACTGAAATCGTACTACACAGAAGAGAACTCCGAAGTGGAATGACTGGAAGGGGAAAGGGAGTGCGTTCTTGGAAAAGGAAACAATGCCCACGAAATTCCGCGTCTTGGCGAAAAGGACAAATCGCCAGTCAGTCCCCCTAAGAGAACAAGATATATACTAACCCCCAACCTGCTGTCCCGAACTTGGAATGAATTCTTCCAAGTTCGAGTGCCAAGTTATCGGAGTCGAAGAGTACATCCTTCTCAAACCGCTTTTTCTCCTACAAACAACAATGTGAACGAAAAAAAAATAAAATTTAAAACCTCCTCCCACTTTCCATACAATAGTGATTTTACTATCAACGAACTCACCACATACCTACGGCAATCCTCCAATACTTCTCCTGGTCCTGATAGCATTACTTATGAAATGCTGAAACACCTATCCTATGACTCTTTACTAAACCTATTAAAACTTTACAATAGAATCTGGAACGAACAAACTTTTCCCTCTGCCTGGAGCAATGCAATAGTTATTCCCTTCCCAAAACCTGGAAAAGATACTTCTAATCCTAGTAACTACCGTCCCATAGCCCTTACTAGTTGTCTTTGTAAGTTAATGGAAAAAATAGTTAATGCCCGCCTTGTTTACATTTTAGAAACTGGGGACCATATACATCCCTTTCAGAGCGGTTTCCGCAAAGGCAGATCTACTATAGACAACATTTTAAATTTAGAGACACAAATCCGCAATGCTTTCCTCAGGAAGAATCACTTAGTGTCAGTGTTCTTCGATATAGAAAAAGCATACGACCGAACGTGGAGATACGGAATCCTTCAAGATCTCTATTATATAGGCTTTCGAGGCAATCTTCCAATTTTTATAAAAAATTTCCTATCGCTCAGAAACTTCCGTGTAAGGGTCAACGGCACTTTGTCTGACAATTTCGCTCAAGAAGAGGGTGTTCCCCAGGGCTCTGTCCTTAGTGTCACCCTCTTCTCTATTAAAATCAATAATATTCTTAATCAACTGCCTCCGCCTGTCAACGGTAGCCTATATGTAGACGATCTCCAAATATCTTGCCAGGGCAAAGACATGCGCCTCATCGAACGGCAGCTTCAAAGTACCATCAATCGTATTCTGAAATGGTGTGACATCAACGGTTTTACCATATCTGCCGAAAAAACAGTGTGCACGCACTTCTGCCGAAAGCGTGGGATCCACCCTGATCCAGAACTTTACCTGGGCCATACTAATATTGTTCAGAAGGATTTTGTAAAATTTTTAGGAGTAACATTTGACAAAAAACTTACGTTTGCCAAACATATTTCTGACATTCGCAGCGCATGTGAGAAAAAACTTAACATTTTAAAGGTCTTAACTAACACCTCTTGGGGGGCAGACCGTGATGCTCTCCTGCGGATCTACCGTGCTGTTATCCGTTCAAAATTGGACTATGCATGCTGTGCGTACGGCTCAACATGCAAATCAGCATTAAAAAAACTTGACACTGTGCATCATACTGCACTACGCATTTGTTCCGGTGCTTTTAGAACTTCACCTGTACATAGTCTTTATGTCACCTGTCATGAGCCATCTCTCACCCTCATACGTCATCAGCTATCATTAAATACTTATTTCCGCATTCTTTCTCATCCCTCACATCCATTAAAGAACTCTTTTATAGATACTCATCTCGACCGTCTTTATGCGAATCGTCCCATCTGCACTCCTCCCTTTGGGCTAAGGGTTCGTAGGGGTCTTGTCGGTACCCAATTGGAGGATGTAAATGTCTCTACATGCTCTTTTCATGATTTCTCACCCTGGCATACATTGCAGATATCCTACCTACAACCTTTCGAAGGCTTTGCGAAACAGGACACTGATCCTAAAATCTACCAACAGTTGTTCTCTGACCACAACAACAAATATGAAAAATATGAACAACTATACACTGATGGCTCCAAAAGTGGAAATCACGTTGGCTTTGCCTTCGTGGCTAATAATCATACCTGTAGCTATACTCTACCTCAATTTTGCTCCATCTTCACCGCCGAATTACTTGCCATATATGAAAGCCTTCTGTACATCCCGCGAACAAACACAAAGAATTTTATCATCTACTCTGACTCACTCAGTGTTCTGGAAAATCTGAAATCTGGCTCCCTAACACATAACTATATGCACAAAGTTTCACACAAGTATGCCCAACTTATAAACCGAGGGTACAGTATTCTCCTCTGTTGGGTCCCCAGTCACATCGGGATCCCGGGTAATGAGAAAGCGGACACGCTGGCGAAGCATGCGACCCTCCCGTACACCGGCAATCCATCCTACAGCGACATAAAAACCAGTATCTCCAGCATTGTAAAAGGCATATGGGTCGATAAATGGGGCAATGAAACGGGGAACAAACTTCGCTCTATTCGCCCAACTCTCTCACACTGGTCATCTCATCCCTATCGCAGGCTAGATGTCATCTTAACATGTCTCCGCATTGGTCATACGCGGCTTACACATAAGCACTTACTCCTGGGTGAACCTGCCCCGGAGTGCCACCATTGCCATACCAACCTTACCATTAGTCATGTTTTAACTTCATGCACTGCTTTTAATAATCTTTACACAATATTTTTTAACTGTTCTCATCCTAAACTTGACGATATATTGGGTGAAACCCCGCACCGTAATTTGTTTGCATTTCTTCGACGTATCAATATTCTTTACTCAGTGTAAAGTGTACACTTTTCTCTGACTGGTATCTGGATGGGAGCCCCCATCCAGATGTCCTTTTTACCTTGTCCATTTTACCTCCTTTTTACCTCTCTACAGTTCGCTTTTACTGATTTTAGACCTCAAAGTTTTTAGCTTTACATGTTTTATGCAACACGTTTTTACTTGAAAACTTATTTTTACTATATATACACATAGTCTGGCGCAGCATGTCCTTTCTGGACCTTGTGCCATTAAACCCCAACCAACCAACCAACCAACCTCAGGTTTTGGGAAGGGAATAACTATTGCATTGCTCCAGGCAGAGGGAAAGGTTTGTTCGTTCCAGATTCTATTGTATAATTGTATCGAAATAATATATATAATCATGCATACTTCCTATTCCTAATAGTAGGCAATAAAAACAAAAGATATTTGAAAAGCGGCCAAGGATGGGTTGCGGCATCTCCACTTTTGTGTTCTCTTTTTTTGCGGACAAATCTCTCTCGTAGGCTTTTCCATTGATGGGCCACCACTTTAACTGAATGAAATGTTAAATTTAAAAAAGTTATTAGGTAATTACAAAAAGTTAGTAATTAAAAAATTTTAAAAATTAGTTTTAACAAAAAACAATTTGCTGTGTTTTAAAACATCACAACCACATCAAAACAGTTAGTATTACAAATGCTCCTGAACTTAGAAAATTAAATAAATAAAATAAAGGGCAGTGTACCTTAAATTTAAAATTAGTGAAAGTAATTACTAAGTTTCTCTGTTATATAAATATTATTAATAAATACAGTCATGATATTGGGGCAAGGGTGGATTAAAAGGAGGGGCGAAGTGGGTAACCCCCCACCCCCACCCCCTAGAAAAAAGTGTAGTATTCTTGCTACTACTGCCGTGAAAATTAGTTTAGCTAGGTAAAAATTTAGATTACAAATTTAGCAGGCTACCAAAACAGAATTTAAGATTTGTCCATGCGTTGTGACTGTTAAAGTAGATAAATAACCCAATGATCTCAGCCTTGCCTGAAGTGTGTGTTAGAAGTGTGGTAAAATAAACACAGAGACATTGCATTAGATCACCAAAATACAAATTTTATTCAACAATAACAGGGGTAAACAACTAGTGGCCTCACGACATCAGCATTTAGAAATAAAAGTAAGTAAAACACAGCGCAGGGGTATTACAGCGCGTGGTAGTAATGCTCAAAAAACAAAAATATTAGAGTGCTTTAATTTCCCATTATTAGCCCTTGTAAATTGAAAAAAAAAAATAAAATAAAAAAGTAATGCATAATTAAAATTGTCATGACAAAAGTAGCTCGATTGGATCCAAAATTTAAGTTAAAAGGCTCTGCTGCAGCATAAAAAAAAAAAAATTATCCTATCAAAAAAAGAAAAGAAAAATTTGGGCAAAGAAGTCCCCACCTTCCCCAAGCCACACAAGGCATCCGATGAAAATCCTTAACTGTTACTTGAAACCCCATTTTTACAATCCAACAGATGAGTTTAAATAGTTAACATAGTAAATAAAAAGGGGAACTTTGCAATTTTTACACCAAAGGGTGCAGCAAATTCATTGATGTGCAGAACAACTCAAACAAGTAATTACAGAGATTAGCATAGGCCAAGCCAGAAAATAAAACAGATTTTATGACACTCCAAAAATTAACTAGGTAAGAAAAAAAATAACACAGCATCAACAATCATCATTTAACAATTAAAATTTAAACATGGCGTTACTGGAAGTTATACCACTAGTTACTATTTGAAGAGAAGAGTCATTTAGCTATTGATTTAAATCCCCCCCCCCCCTATTAAACGTTACAAGTTCCAAAAAAAAAGATAGTTCTAGCACGGCTTGAAGCATGATGACGCTGATCCAGCTTATGATGGAGAAATAGTAGCATAAGGATGATAGAGGAAAAGGAAATCAGAGCGATCTCACCCACGGATCCAATGACAGGCCTGGTCTCGGTGTTTCAGGGAACTGACGGTCGAACGCTGGTGGCTCCCGGAGCCGGCATCTTGGTCTCTCCTTGGAAGGGATCCCGGACTTTTGGCCGGCACAATCAGGCGTCGGAGATC
This sequence comes from Cheiracanthium punctorium, assembly GCA_038373885.1. Taxonomy (NCBI): domain Eukaryota; kingdom Metazoa; phylum Arthropoda; class Arachnida; order Araneae; family Cheiracanthiidae; genus Cheiracanthium; species Cheiracanthium punctorium. The sequence continues at coordinate 111,591 of JAWZYV010014213.1, read as the reverse complement.
TCGCGATCCACACGGAGCATACTATGTAGCACTAGCGGCTCCCGGTTTGGGGAAGATGATCACAGCGTAGGAGATTGAAACGGGACGTCGAAACTGGTAATTGATCTCCGTCGAAAACAGGGGGTTGGGGCCTTAAGCCCAATTCACATCAAAAGTGAGGGGAAGCATATTGGCAGTGACGGTGACGCATCGGCAAGGTGGCCAAATAGAGGCAGACGGCCAAAAACCCGAACATGTTACAAACGTGGTGAGGCCACCGGGTGCTTACGCACAAAAAAAGAAGAAAAAGAATAAATTTATACGGTGATCATGGAGTAGCTGGCCCTCTGGCCTATGTGCTAGCAATCACATAATGAACTTGTTGTATGTCACGACAAAAATGCCGTGTTGGGCCCCTAATGCGTGATGAAACACTGGTCAAGACACGTCCTAGCAGCACCACGACAGCTCTCAGAATGACGCTTTCTGCCCCACGCGTGAGGAGCTTCGCCGAGACACCGACCCCGGGGACCAATCAGAGCGCGCCATCTCAGCCGGGAAACTTCGAGAACATTCGATTGACGGGGGAAGGAAGAGAGGAAAGAAGAAAATGGCGGCCAGCGACTACTACATGCGGGAAAGAAACGAACTTGGCCGAGAAAAAACGCAGGCAAGAACGGCCATCTTGAAATGGGAAAAAAGCTTAATTGATCAAAAAGGCATTAAAAACGTTATTAAATTTCCTAAAATTTTAGCGGGAGATAGCTAATCGTCCGAGACAACCCTGGGTAAAATTTGGAATAAAAATTAAATTAGAAGAGAGTAAAAATAATTAAAAACCGGACATGAACAAGAGATATTGCAAGAAATGAGTTAGGCTATTGAAGAGAGAGGGAAACTTAATAGTCAGCAGAAAATTGACAGAATTTACAAGATAATTAAATTTACACCTCCGGAGACAGGGCAAACAACGGCAGAATTAATTTAAAGAAAAGGTCATTATTTAAAAAGTCCCAACAAAAAAAAGGGTAATTAGTAGTAATTTAAAAAGACAAGCTATTGAGTTATAGAAGAAGAGTCATCCAGACCATTATATCTCCTGACAAAAGGTATTTAAATTAAACTTCCAAGTTAATTACAAGCATTAGAGAATAAATAATTAATGGTTAAAACAATTAAAATAAAAATTACTGCATTTGATTTGTAAAAACCATAATCCCCCAAAAACAATACAACAAAAGAAATTAATGTAAAAGATCATATTTTACTTCCATAAAATGGATGTATGTCAATCTTCTAACTAACCACCCCCACCAACAAACAAACTCCCCCCCCCCCGACAAACTTGCAATAATCCGCCACTGGATTGGGGGAGAGTAACTTGAAATTAAAATTTGTGTATGGTATGCAATGCAATATATTAAATGCATGCAGGCCCGGACTGGGAGGGAGGGGCCCGTCCGTCTCAAGAGAAGGGGGGGCCCGGTTTATTGTGCAACCGATAAATAGAATGTGTTAACTTTCGGGGTATGGGGGAGGTATGGTGTTATTATTAATTAATTATTATTGATAATTAATGCATTAATAAAATGTTGATCTATTAATTAATATGCATCATTCATATGAATTAATCCCTTGTTCATTCGGGAACCCTCACTCAAAAAATTTTGAGAACTACATTTAAAATGAAGTGTTTTGAAGCCTTCTGGGGCGCAATTGCAGCTGCAAAAAATTTTTTATGTATCAAACCGTCTCTAGACAGTCGGACACCCTGGCCAGTCCGGGCCTGAATGCATGAACGATTTTAAGTAAAACATCAGATCATGCTACACAAAAAAATATTATACAGTTAATACATGAATTATTTTTCTAAAGTATTAATATATTAATAAGAATGAATATTAAATTATTCACATTCAAAGTTAAACTTTAACACATAAACTTTAACACATAATCAAGGGAATCAAAACATACAAAATGGGACACAGTTTATTTATCACCTGCACATGAAAAATACCCAAAAGAATTCTATTGAAAAGCCTTACGTACAGTAATTTCTGCATTTATAAAGTGAGAGAGGGTGAAATTTCACAATTACAATGATAAATTCATTTAGTATTATTGCCAATGTTATTTCAAATATAAAGAGAATTTTTTCAATTTCAACAAGAATTTTTCAAAATCACAAAAAGTTGAATCTCATCCCTCTATATATAATCAAATTATTAATATTTAACTACATACAGTGTTAATGGTTAAATTATAAATGATAACTAAGAAACATTGAATGATGTAGGGTCTTATGATAATATATTTACAAATTCAATTCCTATAAGAATACAGTAATTCGAAACAGTGTTTACGATATTCTAGGTTGTACAAACTTATTTTAGGATCATTTTTACAAAAAATAAACTGCCTGTTATTAAAGTATAATTTCTAGAAAGAGAAAAGGTGAAAGAACAACTCATTAGTTTGCTTGTTAAATTCCCGGTGATATGAACAGAAAAAGTTTCGTTTTCATAGTAGTTGGTATTTACAAAAATGTACATGGGTGCAGTAAAAAAAGGAAATTCTTTATTTAACGATATAAAAGTTTTTCAGTGTTTTAAACGATTTATCATTGTTTTAATCATTATTAATCTGTTTACTTGAAAGAAAAAATAAATTAACAAATATTATTTTCGTTTTCGTATGAAACTACATAGATTACAGTTTTTATTTTCTGTAATTGAAAAGTTTAAAAAGCAATATTTTATTACATGTTTTACTTAACTAACTGAGTAGTTCTTTTTACCGTTTAATTACGTAATAAGTTTCTAAACATAGTGTGATACTAGGTACTACATGCATTTCAGAACTGATATAAAAAGTGAGTACTTACCATCTTTATTCAAACTGGTGGCTGTTTTCAGCAAGAGAACTTCTCTCACATTTTTATTTTTATAATCCGGGTGCCTTGTATCCCATAAAGGTTCTGCTTGTTCTATTAATTGTATAAGTTTAATTTCATCGCTGAACATCATAGTATCCATGATGGTTGTAATGTAAACACAGATGGCGATCAGCCAATCAAAAGCTCGGATTCTTTAAGAACTTAGCGCGCTTAAAGACGGAAAAGAATACCTTTTAAAACGATAAAGACAGGCGATAACGGTCGAAAAACCGGCTTTACAGAGAGTTTTTAGCGGAGATAAGTGATTTAGGGAAAATAACAACCTAGTCGAAACGCGCCTTAAATCTATGCAAAAAAAACTTGACACTGTGCATCATACTGCACTACGCATATGTTCTGGTGCTTTTAGGACATCGCCTGTCCATTACCTTTACATCACTCCTGTCCTAAATGGTCTTATGAAAAAGAAATCCAGTCCTTGCGTGCCACACAAGGATTGTCTTACCCAGAAGCACGTAAAATAATAGCCTCTCGCACCCCTAAACCTGGTCAATCTTATGCTGCAACAGTGAAAGCGGTTGCATCAATTGCTACCCAAACTGACCCACCCAAATCCAAACCTGACTCTTCATCTATTTCCTTCCCAAAAGCTAAACAGTCAACTACTAAAAATAATGCCTCAATAGCCACACAAAAAAGCACACCCAATAAGAAGCCTCAAAGCAACCTCTCCACTCAAAATAGACCTTTACTCAAAAAAAGTTCAGCTTACAAGACAAAATACAACAAAGCCAGACTTAAACGCATCCTTCCACAACGGCCCATAGACGACTCTATACTACATTTGGATCCTACGGACTCTGACATTTCAGATCACATTATGGATGATGAAGTCATCCCAAGTACCCTGCTTCAACCGACGGGGATTAAGAGTAAAATCGCGGTCATCTCCGACATCACTTAATCATGGCTCTGCTGCTATCCTGGAATTGCCACGGTTTTTTAAACAAAATTGACGACCTCAAAACTATAATTTACAACCATAATCCCACCTGTCTTGCCCTACAGGAAACTTTTCTTAAAACCAATAGACATACTAAAATCCGTAATTATACCATCCTTCGCAAAGGCAATGAGCTCAACGATAGGGCCACTGGTGGAGTTGCCATTTTGATTAACAATAGTTATCCTCACACTAAGCTCAATCTCAACACTAACCTGCAAGCAGTTGCCACTCGTATTCAATTAAAACAACTAACAACAGTCTGCAGCATATACCTGCCACCAAGCGAAACCATCAGCCAAACCTCCCTCAATAGTCTTATACAACAACTTCCTCCCCCCTTTCTCCTCCTGGGGGACATGAATGGCCATAGTCCCTTGTGGGGAAGCAAAGACACAAACAATAGGGGCCATCTCATAGAACAACTGCTAACCGACTTCTCGCTTTGCATTATGAATAATGGTGATAAGACCTATTTCCACCACCCAACCAAATCCTTCCATGCCATAGACCTCGCCATTTGCTCTCCATCTATCCTCCCATTATATAACTTTTCAGTCTCTAACGATCTACATAACAGTGATCACTTTCCAATTTTACTCTCACCTCTGTACCATAATAGGAAAGACAACTGTACCACTCCAAGATATAATTATGAAAAGGCAGATTGGCCCACCTTCACCCATTTATCCAATATATCCTCAAATAGTCTTGTAGGTTCCATTGATGAGGTCGTTGACAAAGTCACCTCCCTTATTATCAAGGCAGCAGATGCCAACATTCCTAAATCGGGCATGAAACATCGGCACAATAAAAAACCGTGGTGGAATGAAACCTGTACTCCAGCAAAAAAACAGCAGCAGAAAGCCTGGAGCATCTTCCGGCGGTACCCCACGACCGAAAATCTAGTTCTCTTTAAAAAAGCTAAAGCTTACGCTAGAAAAATAAGGCGGCAATGTCAAAGGGAATCGTGGATAAAATATGTCTCTAGCATAACGCCCAGTACCTCTAGTAAGGAGCTATGGACAAAAACTAAAAGAGCCATGGGAATCTATAATAATCCTTCAATATCCTGTCTGTCTGTAAACAATAATATTATTTCGGGAAAAAAAGAAATAGCAAACATTATCGGTCAGACACTTGCCTCTATCTCCTGCAGTACTTCCTTCTCAAATACTTTTCTGTCATATAAACAACAGTCCGAACGAAAAAAAATAAAATTTAAAACCTCCTCCCATTTTTCTTACAATAGTAATTTTACCATCAGTGAACTCACCAAATACTTAAGACAGGCCTCCAATACCGCTCCTGGTCCTGATGGTATTACTTACAAAATGCTGAAACACTTGTCCCATGACTCATTACAAATCCTCTTGCAATTATACAATAAAATCTGGAATGAACAAACCTTTCCTTCCTCCTGGAGAAATGCAATAGTTATTCCCTTTCCTAAACCTGGGAAAGATACTTCTAACCCTAGTAATTACCGTCCCATAGCCCTCACTAGTTGTCTGTGCAAACTAATGGAAAAAATGGTTAATGCTCGCCTTGTTTACATTCTAGAGACTGGGGACCATATACATCCCTTTCAAAGTGGCTTCCGCAAAGGCAGGTCCACACTTGACAATATTTTAAATCTAGAGACGCAAATTCGGAATGCCTTCCTTAGAAAGAATCACCTAGTGTCCGTTTTCTTTGACATTGAAAAGGCATATGACCGCACATGGAGGTACGGCATACTCCAAGACCTCTATAATATAGGCTTTCGAGGCAATCTACCAACTTTTATAAAAAACTTTTTATCCCTCAGAAACTTCCGTGTCAGCATCAATGGTACTCTATCTGATAATTTCATCCAAGACGAGGGTGTTCCTCAGGACTCCGTACTTAGCGTCACCCTCTTCTCAATTAAAATCAATAATATCCTTAGACAACTGCCACCCACAGTCTACGGCAGCCTTTACGTCGACGACCTTCAAATCTCCTGCCAGGGGAAAGATATGCGCCTCATCGAACGGCAGCTTCAAAATGCCATAAACCGCATCTTAAAATGGTGTGACACAAATGGTTTCACTTTATCTGCTGAAAAAACCGTATGCACCCATTTTTGCCGGAAACGCGGGATCCACCCCGACCCAGAACTTTATCTGGGTAATAATAACATTGTTGTGAAGGACTCTGTCAAATTTTTAGGATTAAATTTCGACAAAAAACTAACTTTTGCTAATCATATTTCTGACATTCGCAGTAAATGCGAGAAAAAGCTTAATATTTTAAAGGTTTTAACCAACACCTCTTGGGGGGCTGACCGTGACGCTCTGTTACGGATTTATCGTGCTGTCATACGTTCAAAAATGGACTATGCAAGTTGCGCGTATGGGTCAGCTTGTAAATCAGTGTTAAAAAAACTTGACCCTGTGCATCATACTGCACTCCGCATTTGCTCTGGTGCTTTTAGAACATCACCTGTACATAGTCTTTACGTCACCTGCCACGAGTCATCTCTCACCCTCATCCGTCATAAGCTCTCATTAAACACACACTTTCGTATTCTTTCTCATCCTTCACATCCATTAAAGAATTCTTTTATAGATACTCATCTTGACCGTTTTTATGCAAATCGTCCCATCTGCACTCCCCCCTTTGGACTAAGGATTCGTAGGAGTCTTGTCGGTACCCAATTGGAGGATGTAAAAGTCTCTATATGCTCTTTTCATGAAACCCCATCATGGAACATATTGCAGATACCTTACCTACAACCTTTCGAAGGCTTTGCAAAGCAGGATACTGATCCTAAAGTCTACCAACAGTTGTTCTCCGATCACAACAACAAATATGAAAAATATGAAAAATTTTCACTGATGGCTCCAAAACTGGGAATCATGTCGGTTTTGCCTTCGTGGGTAAAAATCATACTGGTAGCTATACTCTACCTCCCTTTTGCTCCATCTTTACTGCCGAATTACTTGCCATATACGAAAGCCTTCTGTACATCTCCAGAACGAACACAAAGAATTTTATCATCTACTCTGACTCCCTTAGTGTTCTAGAAAATCTGAAATCCGGCTCCCTAACACATAACTATATGCATAAAGTTTTACACAAGTATGATCAGCTTATAAACTGCGGGTACAGTGTTCTCCTCTGTTGGGTACCCAGTCACATCGGGATCCCGGGAAATGAAAAAGCGGACACACTAGCGAAGCATGCGACCCTCCCGTACACCGGCACTCCATCCTACAGTGACATAAAGTCCAGCATCTCCAGCATTGTAAATGGCATATGGGCCGATAAATGGGACAATGAAACGGGGAACAAACTTCGTTCTATTCGCCCAACTCTCGTACCCTGGTCGTCGCATCCCTATCGCAGGCTAGATGTCATCTTGGCACGTCTTCGCATCGGACATACGCGAATTACTCATAAGCACTTACTTTTGGGCGAACCCGCCCCGGAGTGCCCTCACTGTCATACTCACCAAACCATTCGTCATCTTTTAACGTCGTGCACTGCTTTTCATAGTTTTTATCAAATACTTTTTAACTGTTCTCATCCTAAACTAGACGAAATTCTGGGTGAAACCCCACATCGGAATCTATTTGCTTTTCTTAGACGGATCAATATTTTTTATTCAGTGTAACGTGTCTCTTTCTGTCTGACTGGTATCTGGATGGGAACCCCCATCCAGATGTCTTTGTTTCACTTTTTATCTACTTTTAACACTTTTTGAATTTTACTTTCTACCTTTTCAGGCTTTACAATTTAGCTTTTACTAGATTTTTGTGGTACCTTTTATCTGAATACATTCTGATATGATTTTTACTCCTTGTCTGGCGCAGCATGTCCTTTTTGGACCTTGTGCCAATAAACACCAACCAACCAACCAACCAACCTTTACATCACCTGTCATGAACCATCCCTCACTCTCATACGTCAGAAATTATCATTAAATACCTATTTTCGCATCCTCTCCCATTCTTCACATCCCTTAAAGAATTCTTTTATAGACACCCAACTGGACCAGTTTTATGCAAATCGCCCTTCCTGCACTCCCCCCTTCGGACTCCGGATACGAAGGACTGTAGTCTGTACCCAATTGGAGGATGTTAATGTGTCTACCTGTTCATTTCATGAAGTCCCACCATGGAATAAATTGCAGATTTCCTACCTACAACCATTCGAAGGCTTCACAAAACAAAACACTGACCCCATAATATATCAACAGTTATTTCTAGACCATAAAAGCAAATATCGAAACTTTAAAGAACTATACACTGACGGCTCAAAATCTCATAATCATGTAGGCTTTGCTTATGTACATAGCAATCATTCTTACAACCACACCCTACCTTCATTTTGCTCTGTATTTACAGCCGAATTAATAGCTATTTATGAAAGCCTTCTTTACATCTCGAGAACAAATACCAAACATTTCATCATCTACTCTGACTCATTAAGTGTATTAGAGAATCTGAAATCCGGCTCCCTTACTCATAGTTATATTTTAAAAGTCCTACGCATGCACAAGAGATTCATGAACCGTGGATACAACATCCTCTACTGCTGGGTACCTAGCCATGTTGGGATTCTCGGAAACGAAAAAGCTGATTCTTTGGCCAGGCATTCTACTGTCCCATATAATTGCGATCTACCTTATACTGATATAAAATCTGGCATCTCTTCTTTAACAAAAGGCACTTGAAATCATATATGGGACTGTGAAACCCAAAACAAACTTCACTCTATCCGGCCAGACCTTACCCACTGGTCCACTCTATCGTACCGCAAGCACGATGTCATTCTGACACATCTTCGCATTGGCCATATGAGACTTACCCATAAGTACCTCCTTTTGGGTGAACCTGCTCCAGAATGCCCTCATTGTCATACTCATCTTACCATACATCACCTTTTAACCTCTTGCTCTACTTTTAAAACCTTTTACCAAAATCATTTTAATTGCTCCCATCCCAGACTCGACGACCTTTTGGGTGAAACCCCTCACCATCACTTGTTTTTATTCCTTCAACGGGCTAACATTCTCTTTTCGGTATGAAGTGTCTGCACTTGTCTGAATTGTATCTGGATGGGACCCCCCATCCAGATGTTTTTGTTTCACTTTTTATCTGCTTTTAACACCTTTTTGAATTTTACCTTTTACCTTTTTAGTCTTTACAATTAGCTTTTACTAGATTTTAGTGATACCTTGTATC
>JAWZYV010014213.1:0-95000 GCA_038373885.1 Cheiracanthium punctorium | reverse complement strand
CTTATGCCAGGAGAATAAGGCGGCAATCTCAAAAACAATCTTGGGTGAAATACGTCTCTAGCATAACACCCACCACTACTAGTAAAGAGCTATGGTTGAAAACAAAAAGAACCACGGGGATCTATAATAACCCTTCAATAACCTGTCTGTCCATTAATAATAATATAATATCTGATACAAAAGAAATAGAAAATAACATCGGTCTGACTCTTGCTCCTATATCATGTAGTACTTCCTTCTCAAACCCTTTTTTCTCCTACAAACAAGAATGTGAACGAAAAAAAATAAAATTTAAAACCTCCTCCCACTTTCCATACAATAGCGATTTTACTATCAATGAACTCACCAAATACCTACGGCAATCCTCCAATACTTCTCCTGGTCCTGATGGCATTACTTACGTAATGCTGAAACACTTATCCTATGACTCTTTACTAAACCTCTTAAAACTTTACAATAGAATCTGGAACGAACAAACTTTTCCCTCTGCCTGGAGCAATGCAATAGTTATTCCCTTCCCAAAACCTGGAAAAGATACATCTAACCCTAGTAACTACCGTCCCATAGCCCTTACTAGTTGTCTTTGTAAATTAATGGAGAAAATAATTAATGCCCGCCTTATCTACATTTTAGAAACCGGGGACCATATACATCCCTTTCACAGTGGCTTCCGCAAAGGCAGGTCCACTATAGACAACATTTTAAATTTAGAGACACAAATTCGTAATGCTTTCCTCATAAAGAATCACTTAGTGTCAGTGTTCTTTGATATAGAAAAAGCATACGACCGAACGTGGAGATACGGCATCCTTCAGGACCTCTATACTATAGGCTTTCGGGGCAATCTTCCAATTTTTATAAAAAATTTCCTATCCCTCAGAAACTTCCGTGTAAGGGTCAACGGCACTCTGTCTGACAATTTCGCTCAAGAAGAGGGTGTTCCCCAGGGCTCTGTCCTTAGTGTCACCCTCTTCTCTATTAAAATCAATAATATTCTTAATCAACTGCCTCCGCCTGTCAACGGTAGCCTATATGTAGACGATCTCCAAATATCCTGCCAGGGCAAAGACATGCGCCTTATCGAACGGCAGCTTCAAAGTACCATCAATCGTATTCTGAAATGGTGTGACATAAACGGTTTTACCATATCTGCCGAAAAAACAGTGTGCACACACTTCTGCCGAAAGCGTGGGATTCACCCGGATCCAGAACTTTACCTGGGCCATACTAATATTGTTCAGAAGGATTTTGTAAAATTTTTAGGAGTAACATTTGACAAAAAACTTACGTTTGCCAAACATATTTCTGACATTCGCAGCGCATGTGAGAAAAAACTTAACATTTTAAAGGTCTTAACCAACACCTCTTGGGGGGCAGACCGTGATGCTCTCCTGCGGATCTACCGTGCTGTTATCCGTTCAAAATTGGACTATGCATGCTGTGCGTACGGCTCAACATGCAAATCAACATTAAAAAAACTTGACACTGTGCATCATACTGCACTACGCATTTGTTCCGGTGCTTTTAGAACTTCACCTGTACATAGTCTTTATGTCACCTGTCATGAGCCATCTCTCACCCTCATACGTCATCAGCTATCATTAAATACTTATTTCCGCATTCTTTCTCATCCCTCACATCCATTAAAGAACTCTTTTATAGATACTCATCTTGACCGCCTTTATGCGAATCGTCCCATCTGCACTCCTCCCTCTCGGCTAAGGGTTCGTAGGGATCTTGTCGGTACCTAATTGGAGGATGTAAATGTCTCTACATGCTCTTTTCATGGTTGGTTAGTTGGTTGGTTGGTGTTTAATGGCACAAAGTCCAGAAAGGGCATACTGCGCCAGACTATGTGTATTTAGAATAAAATAACGTTTTCGCGTAAAAGTTGTTGTATAAAACATGTAAAGCTAAAATCCAAAAGGTCTAAAACTGATAAAAGCAAACTGTAGAAAGGTAAAAAGTAGATAAAAATAAGTCAAGGACGTCTGGATGGGGGCTCCCATCCAGATACCAGTCAGAGAAAAGTGTATACTTCACACTGAATAAAACAGATTGATACGTCGAAGAAATGAAAATAAATTACAGTGTGGGGTTTCACCCAATATATCGTCTAGTTTGGGATGAGAACAGTTAAAAAATATTTGGTAAAAATTATTAAAAGCTGTACAAGAGGTTAAAATGTGACGAATGGTTAGGTGAATTTTATAATGTGAACATTCTGGGGCGGGTTCTCCCAGAAGTAGGTGTTTATGGGTGATTCTCGTGTGACCAATGCGGAGACGAGTCAAAATGACATCATGATTTCGATATGAAAGGGATGACCAATGAGTGAGGGAAGGTCGGATAGAATGCAGTTTGTTTTCAGTTTCACTATCCCATTTATTGGTCCAACTGCTTTTTACTATGCTAGAGGTGCCGGACTTTATGTCATTGTATGCGAGATAGCCAGTGTACGGGATTGTAGCTTGCCTGGCTAAACTATCCGCCTTCTCGTTGCCCAGTATCCCAATATGACTGGGTACCCAACAGTAGAGAATTTTGTATCCACGATTTGTCAGTTGTTCATGCAGACGTAGCACTTTGGTGCTATAGCTATGAGTAGTGGAGCCTGATTGTAGATTTTCTAGTACACTGAGGGAGTCGGAGTAGATGATAAATCTGTTTGTCTTCATTCTAGAGATGTATAAAAGGCTTTCATGGATGGCCAGTAATTCAGCGGTAAATATGGAGCAGAACGGAGGAAGAGTATAGCTGCTGGTATGGTGATTTTCGACAAAGGCAAAGCCAACATAATTATCAGATTTTGAACCATCAGTGTATATTTCTTTATATTTTTTATATCTGTTTTTATGGTCTGAGAACAACTGTTGATATATTTTTGGGTCGGTATCCTGTTTAGTAAAGCCATTAAATGGTTGGAGGTACGAGGTCTGGAGTGTAGTCCATGGTGGCGTTTCGTGAAGAGAATTAGGGGAGACTTTAAGATTCTCCAGTTGGGTACCAACTATAGTCCTACGGATCCTTAATCCCAAGGGAGGAGAGCATGAGGGGCGATTTCCATATAGGCGGTCCAAATGAGTGTCCAAAAATGCGTCCCCCAAAGGGTGGGATGGATGAGACACGATGCGAAAAGAGGTGTTTAATGAAAGTTTGTGACGGATGTGGATGAGAGATGGCTCATGACAAGTGATATAGAGACTTTGTATGGGTGATGTTCTAAAAGCTCCAGAACAGAGGCGTAGTGCAGTATGATGCACTGTGTCAAGTTTTTTTAGGGCTGACCTACAAGCAGATCCATACCCGGCACAGGCGTAATCCATTTTGGAGCGAACTGCTGCACGGTAGATTCGCAACAGGGCGTCACGCTCCGCTCCCCAAGAAGTGTTGGTTAATACCTTTACGATATTTAGATCCTTTTCACATTTGCTGCGGATATATGAGATATGATTAGCAAAGGTCAATTTTCTATCAAAATATACCCCTAAAAATTTAGTAGAGTCTCGTATTTCTATTTTTGAGCTGCCCACATAGAGCTCAGGATCAGGATGGATCCCTCGTAAACGACAGAAGTGCATACTGACAGTCTTTTCCACAGAAATGTTAAACCCATTTGTGGTACACCATTTTAGGATGCGATTGATGGTGTTCTGGAGCTGACGCTCAATGTAACGCATGTCCTTTCCTTGACAAGAAATTTGAAGGTCATCGACGTATAGGCTTCCGTGTACAGATGGAGGTAGTTGATTGAGAATATTATTGATTTTTATTGAAAAGAGGGTAACACTTAAGACAGAGCCCTGAGGGATGCCCTCTTCTTGAACGAAACTATTTGATTGAATGCCGTTTATTTGTACTCTGAAATTTCGAAGTGAAAGGAAGTTCTGGATAAAGATTGGAAGGTTGCCACGGAAGCCTAGATTATGGAGGTCCCGAAGTATACCATATCTCCAGGTCTTGTCGTATGCATTTTCTATGTCAAAAAAAATTGATATTAAGTGTTTCCGTCGTAGGAAAGCGTTACGAATTTGGGTTTCGAAATATATTATTTTGTCAGATGTTGATCTGCCCTTGCGGAAACCACTTTGGTAGGGGTGTATATGGCCATCTGTTTCTAATAAGTAAACTAAGAGTGCATTGATCATTTTCTCCAGCAGTTTGCAAAGGCAACTAGTAAGGGCTATGGGTCTGTAGTTATTAGGATTGGAAGTGTCTTTTCCGGGTTTTGGAAAGGGTATGACTATGGCGTTTCTCCAGGAGGAAGGAAAGGTATGTTCGTTCCAGATTCTATTAAAAAGCTTAAGTAGATTTGCAAGGGAATCATGAGAAAGGTGTTTTAGCATTTCATATGTGATACCATCGGGACCAGGAGAAGTATTCGATAAATGTCTGAGTTGAGTGGTGAGTTCATGGATTGTAAAGATACTATTGTAGGAGAGCTGCGAGGAGGTTGTAAAATTCAGTTTTTGCCGTTCAGATTGCAGTTTATGGGTATAAAAGTTATTTGAGTAAGAGGTGCTGCAAGAGGATAGAGCCAAAGTTTCGCCGATGGTATTTGCAATGTCTGTGGTATCAGAAATGATTTTGTTATTGATGGAAAGGCAGGGTATGGTATGGTTAATGTATATTCCCATAGCTCTTTTTGTTTTGGTCCATAGCTCCTTACTAGAAATTGATGTAGTGATGCTGGAGACATATTGCATCCATGATTCCTTTTGGGATTGCCGCCTCACCCTGTTGGCGACTGCTTTTGCTTTTTTAAAAGCAATAAGATTTTCTGTTGTGGGATATTGGCGGAAGGTACCGCAGGCTTTCTGCTGCTGCTTCTTTGCTAGGGAGCATGCCTCGTTCCACCACGGTTTTCTATTTCTGCGACAGCTTGTGCCCGATTGCGGAATACTATGGTCTGCTGCCTTAATGATGGTGGTAGTTATTGTTTCAATGACCTCATCAATAGTGCCTTCTATGATATTTGGGGATATCGTTGACAGTGAAGTGAAAGCCTGCCAATCTGCTTTGTCATGAATGTATCTGGGTATTGTTGAAGTTTGGTTTGGATTCTGATACAAAGGTGAGAGAATGATCGGAAAATGGTCACTGTTATGTAAATCACTAGATACAGAGAAGTTATACAGCGGGAGGATTGGAGGAGAGCAGATGGCGAGGTCTATTGCATGGAAAGTTTTAGTTGGGTAGTGAAGGTAAGTATTGTCGCCATTATTCATGCAGCAAAGGGAGAAGTCAGTGAGAAGTTGCTCTATTTGAAGGCCTCTATTGTTGGTGTCCTTGCTTCCCCACAAAGGACTATGAGCTTTCATGTCACCAAGGAGGATGAAAGGAGGAGGAAGTTGCTGAATGAGACTATTGAGGGATGTTTGGCTTATGGCTTCACTAGGAGGGAGGTATATACTGCAGACAGTTGTGAGTTGTTTTAATTGGATACGAGTGGCGACTGCTTGGAGATTTGTGTTAAGATTGACCATAGTGTGAGGATAACTATTGTTAATTAATAGGGCAGCTCCACCTATGGCCTTATCATTGATTTCATTGTCCTTGCGTAGGATGGTGTAGTTACGGATGTTTGTGTTTCTATTAGTTTTAAGGAAAGTTTCCTGCAGGGCAATACAAGCGGGATTGTGATTGTAAATTAATGTTTTGAGGTCATCATTTTTATTAAGGAAACCGTGGCAGTTCCAGGATAGCAGCAGAGCCATAATCATGTGTTTGGGATGATGCTCATCTTACTCTTAATCCCCGTAGGCTTGAGAGGGGTGCTAGGAATGTCGTCATCATCCATGGGAAGATCTGACATTTCTGAGTCAGAAGGGTCCAAGTGTAGGATAGTGTCATCTATAGGGCGTTGTGGTGGGACATGTTTGATTTTGGGTTTGTTGTACTTTGTTCGGTAGACAGAAGACTTTTTTATTTGTGGTCGGGTGGAGTTAACATTTTGAGAGTTTTTCTTCAATATATTTTTTTGTGAAGACGTGGAGGATTTAGTTTGATTGGAAGTCGATTGTTTAGATGTTTGTGCTGTTGCAGAAGGAAATGAGACAGGTACAGATTTTGGTAATTCAGTTTGGGTTGCTATTGTTTTGTTTATGTTGCAGCTGCATAAGATAAACCAGGTTTTCGTGTCCGGCTTTCTATTAACTTATGGGCTTCTGGATATGAGATTCTTTGGGAGGCACGTAGGGACTGGATTTCTTTTTCAAACGCCCATTTCGGGCAAGATCTAGAGTATGAAGGGTGTTCCTCTTTACAATTTACACATTTTGGAGCTGCAGAGCAGGACCCACTGTCGTGGTCAGAAGCACCACAACGCGCACAGGCAGGTGACCCACGACAGGAGGTTTTCGTATGGCCGAACTTTTGGTACTGGAAGCAACGAATGGGATTTAGTATATATGGTCTGACAAGACATAATAGGTAGCCGGCTTTAATATGAGATGGAATAGTGGGAGACTGAAAAGTTAGGATAATATGTTTAGTATTGATTATTTGATTATTGCGCCGAATAGTGATTCGACGCACAGTGCATACTTTTTCATCTCTTAGGTTTTCTAGTATTTCAGCTTCAGATCAGTGCAAAAGGTCGGGTTCTGATATGACTCCTCGGGAGATGTTTAGGGAGGTATGAGGTGTCACTGTAACAGTTTTTAGGCCAAGGTTTTTTATTTTCATTATTTTACAAGCTTGTCTATTGTTTGATACTTCTACTAATATGTCTCCCGAGCTTAATTTTTTAACTTTTTTGACTTGTCCTACATTGTCAGCGATACATTTGTGAATTAAAAATGGCGATGTTTCATTAAGGTTACCTTCAGCAGAGTGGATAATGAAGAATCGGGCATTCATGTGTGCAAATTGTGTATCAGTGTGTTCATTAACAGTTGACAGCGTAACGTTGACGATTGACAGAGAATTTTTCATATCCATGTTAGGGAAAATTCAGATTCGGACCCGACCGCACCACCCACCACGGAGCCCAACGAGGGGATGTGCATTTGCACACCAGTGCTAGTCGGGTCTATACGCTCACAGTACATCCCTTAGGCAGCGTCCACCCTTAACGACGTACCCAGTACTTCCGATTGCTTGATCCGTAGCAGTGGATCGAAATCAGTACCACCAGCCGATTGATACACAGGGGAACGCTGTGTACCTCCCGTTTACCCGAAGCCAAGGCCAAAGCAATGTGTTGGAGAAAAGACCCCTCAATTACCAGGATCCCCATTTCCAGGGACACTGGTCTCCACGCACGGCAAACACGTGGGTAGTTTTCTGCCAATAGAAGCTGACGGCACAGGGCGACCGCAGCTTCTAAGGGGGGGCCCTCACCTCCAAAGAGGAAACTACACTGAGGGGGGAAAAGAAAGAAGACAGCGAAGAGTAGAGGCAGGTAGAACAAAGAAGAGCAAAAGATCGCTGGGGCCCCGGGATTGCGACACCCGTAAAGACCTAAAGTAGGTCTTCCCCCTGAAGGGGCTCTTTTCATGATATCCCACCATGGCATATATTACAGATACCATACCTACAACCTTTCGAAGGCTTTGCGAAACAGGATACTGATCCTAAAATCTACCAACAGTTGTTCTCTGACCACAACAACAAATATGAACAACTATACACTGATGGCTCCAAAAGTGGGAATCACGTCGGCTTTGCCTTCGTGGCTAATAATCATACCTGTAGCTATACTCTACCTCAATTTTGCTCCATCTTCACTGCCGAATTACTTGCCATATATGAAAGCCTTCTGTACATACGGAGAACAAACACAAAAGAATTTTATCATCTACTCTGACTCACTTAGTGTTTTGGAAAATCTGAAATCTGGCTCCCTAACACATAACTATATGCACAAAGTTTTACACAAGTATGCCCAACTTATAAACCGAGGGTACAGTATTCTCTTCTGTTGGGTCCCCAGTCACATCGAGATCCCGGGTAATGAGAAAGCGGACACACTGGCGAAGCATGCGACCCTCCCGTACACCGGCAATCCATCCTACAGCGACATAAAGTCCAGTATCTCCAGTATTGTAAAAGGCATATGGGTCGATAAATGGGACAATGAAACGGGGAACAAACTTCGTTCTATTCGCCCAACTCTCGCACACTGGTCATCTCATCCCTATCGCAGGCTAGATGTCATCTTAACACGTCTCCGCATTGGTCATACGCGGCTTACTCATAAGCACCTACTCCTGGGCGACCCTGCTCCGGAGTGCCCTCGCTGTCAAACTCAACTCACCATTAGCCATCTTTTAACCTCGTGCACTGCTTTTAAAAGTTTATACCAAATATTTTTTAACTGTTCCCATGCACTTGACGATATTTTGGGTGAACCCCCACATCAGAATCTATTTGCTTTTCTTAGACGTACCAATATTTTTTATTCAGTGTAAAGTGTCCATTCCTGTCTGACTGGTATCTGGATGGGAGTCCCCATCCAGATGCCTTTGTTTCACTTCTTCTCTATTTTAAACACCTTTTTGAATTTTACTTCCCACCTTTTTAGTGTTTACGTTTTAGCTTTACTAGGTGTTTTTGGTACCTTTTATTTGAATACATAATGATTTGATTTTAACTGCTTGTCTGGCGCAGCATGTCCTTTTTGGACCTTGTGCCAATAAACATCAACAAACCAACCAACCAAACGAAGCGCAAGCAATTTCTTTCTGCCAAGTTTTCGATTTCAGGCATGAAAACAGCTGAAGAGCAAAAAAGAGGAAATACACGTGGACGTATTTTGCGGCAAAAATTGAAAAATTTACGTGCACGTTTTCAGGCATACACAACAAGGTTGATAATGCAAAACTATGGAACAGGGAAATACTGTGAGAGCTTAAATTCAACCACTGCTAAATTGCATGGCGTACTAAACAATTTCTACATCCAAGATCAAAACAAATCATAAGTCTCACATCCAAATTTCAGACTATTCTTTAGATATAAAAAAAAAAATATTCTGGAAAAAAATAATTATTTTAAGACCTACCCTTTTTTTTTTTTTTTTTTTTTTTTTTTTTTTTTAAATCGGAAATGGAATGTAAAAGTATACATATGGCATTGGCATTTTCTAAAATAAGCATTCAAATAATAGAATAAAAGTGAAGTTTTCTTGGAAAAAGAATAATTCTTTAATAAATGTATAAATATTTTTTTAGGTAAAATTTAAGAATCTTTGCAGTCTTGTAGCACATCAGCACACAGAAGTGTAACTTATGACAGGGGACATACGTTCTGCTCCTTCCTATATCTAGCTGCAAAATACCAACTCACAAGATTATGCTTTTTAAAATTAACTGTAAAAATAATTACAAAAGAAAAACCTGCAAATGAGAATAAAACGAAATATCGATTCTCCTGATTTTAAAATTGAAGGGAAAATGATATAGAAATCAAAAAACATATTATGGAAAACTAATACTTTTCTGAGTTAAGTTACTAAACTAACTGAACTAGTTGAGTTACTAAAATGCCTTACATTTTAATTTAACAATAGAATAACCTCCATTTTATGGAAGTAAACTAGGATCTTTTACATTAATTTCTTTTTTCTCGGGGGGTGCAGTCGCCCCCCCCTTTAATCCGCCCTTGTTTCTTATTAAAAAAAAATTAGTGTATTGATCTTGCTTTTTTGATCGTTAGTTAGTGCGCAAGATCCAATGAAGCCGATACTAACAAATTTATTTCCCTAGAAAATACAGCACATAGATGCACTTCAAGTGACGGCACGTAGACATGCAGGGAGCATTTAAAATTTTTTCCCCCATTATGTCGTTTAAAACATTGACGTAGTTACAGGTGCGGACAAACTTTGTGAAACCACTTTAGAAATATTTCAGTCCGATATACAGAAGAACCAAATTTTGAATGCGCTTTAAAAAAAAAAAAATAATAATAATTTATGTAATACGGGGAAAAGCGAACCTTCACAAACCGAGGTACCGTGAGCCGACGTTGCGCCTAGTCACCGAGAAGCTTGTTATTGTTTTGTCTTCACTCAGTGAGCTGGCTATTTAAGCGAGAGCGAATTCTGACGAGACGTTAAAACCCGACTTGTGTCGCCTCAATTTCTTTTCTTTCTTTCTTTCCCCCCACCCAAAATTGCGCGCTCAAATTTTTAATAAGAGCATTTTTTAATTTTATATTTCGTTACTTTTAACCCACAGAGAGTATCAATTGAATGTTGTTTAACCCTCGAAAACGTGCGTCGGGCTTATCAGGCCCGGGCACTGTAAAATCAAAGCACAGAAAACGAACCCCTAACTGGATTAACTTCACCTTCACAGTAGCTTCATTCAAGGTCACGTACGTGACAAATACCGGATTTCGAAATATTTCTCCTCACTGTTTTCTCAGAAAACACGTGATCGGGCTTCTGAGGCCCGACACACGCGCTTGCATGTTTGTTAAATATATTCGTTTAGATTGCGGAGGAGAACACACGCATTGAAAATGTCGCGTTACTCTACTTATGATAAGGAAACGGAAAGATTGCGGACGTTATTAGCTGAAGTATCAACTGATGAAGAATCGATTAATGAAGAAGATGAAGAAATTGATCATGAAGATGAGGAAATTGATCATGAAGAGCATTTCAGTGATCATAACTCAAATTCAGAAGAAGATATTGATTCAAGCTGTGAATCAGATATTTTTGAATCTATGGATCACTATCTTGGCAAAGATAAATTTACAAAATGGAATAAAAAAGAACCGACAAGATAAGTGAGAACTGCTGCTCATAATATCATGACAAAATTGCCTGGAAATGTGGGAGAAGCAAAAGGTGTTTCTTCACCTGTAAATTCTTGGCAATTACTTATCGACGAAAAAATGCTATCAACAATTGTGGAGTGTACCAATATTTATATCCAATCTATTGCAGGTAAATTCTCCCAGGAAAGAGATGCCCGACCCACAAGTATATCAGAAATAAAAGCATTCGTAGGACTTCTTTATTTTGGAGGGCTTCACAAATCTTCACATGTAAATGTTCGTGATCTGTGGGCAACTGATGGCACTGGGCTTGGCATTTTTCACAGAACAATGTCCTATAAGCGTTTTTTATTTCTAATGAGGTGTTTGAGATTTGATGATGTCAGAGACCGTTCCTCTAGAAGAGAATTTGATAAATTAGCGCCTATCAGAAGTATTTTTGAAAGTTTTATTGTAAATTGCAAAAAATTTTACAGTCTCGGTGAATATGTAACTATTGACGAAAAGTTGGAACCATTTCGAGGAAGATGTTCATTTCGTCAATATATCCCAAGTAAGCCTGCAAAATATGGACTCAAAATTTTTGCTCTTATAGATGCAAGGACATTTTATACTTGGAACCTCGAAATTTATGCAGGAACTCAACCTACAGGTCCGTACAGCCGAGAAAACACTCCTGACAAAATTGTAAAGCGGTTGGTAGAACCAATATTGAATTCTAGACGAAACCTTACGGTTGACAACTGGTATACCAGTTACAGTTTGGCACAGGACTTATTAGAAAAAAAAATTACTCTTGTTGGAACTATTCGAAAAAATAAGAAAGAGTTACCCAAAGAATTTATTTGTGGTAAAAACCGAGAAGTTCATTCTTCATTGTTTGGATTTAGAAGAAATATGACCTTGGTTTCCTATGTGCCGAAGAAAAACAAATGCGTCGTATTATTATCCACAATGCATAACGACAGTGCCATTGATGAATCTACCGAATCGAAGAAACCAGAGATTATAACGTTTTATAATCTAACAAAGGGTGCTGTAGATGTAGTGGATCAAATGTCATCTACATATTCTACTGCTAGAATTAGCAAAAGAAGGCCCATGGTCATATTTTTTAGCATGTTGAATATTGCAACAATAAATGCCAGAGTACTATTGTTATCAACAAAAACACCTGCGAAACAGTACAAGAAACGAAGTTTGTTCATCAAAGAACTTTCTATGGAACTTTTGAAGGATCACCAAAAAGAAAGAAGCTTACAATTAAAGCTTCCACGCGAATTGCGGGAAAAATTAAACAGTAGCCATACTGAAAATTATGAAGAACCCCCAGCAAAAAAACAAAAGATTTCTGTTAGAAAAAGGTGTCATATATGCCCCAGTTCAAAGAACAAAAAAATGCAAGTGTATTGTTCTAAATGTAAAAAAAAATGTGTGTGGAGAACACAGTAGTGTCCTCTGCAATAAATGTGAGTAAAATGTAACATTTATTTTTAGTTTTTCAATGTAAGAATAAATAATTTGTTTCCTAAATCAATTCTATTTATTAAAGTTTTAAAACAAAATATATGACTTAAATTATATAACAAAAAAAATTTAAAAAGTAGAATTCTGAAATGTTATGCAGTTATATTCAGCACGTCACTAAAAGCGATATTTATGTAAAAAGGTACTTTAAAAATGATTTTCATAATGTGTTTTGATGAACTAAACTTTTAACAATACAATAGTTTTCTTTGAATGAGGCCCGACGCGCGTCTTCATGTAACATTAAGCAGCGCGCGTCTTCAAGGATTAAAATTAAGTATTATGAGGCTTGATCCATAATAATTAGTAATGATTTTTTCTTTTCTTTTGTACATTTTCATAAATGATTAGTAAAAGTAATCTTTTAATTTATTTAAGAGGGTGATTCCCTTTCCCAGAGACGGATTAATGCAATTTTATGGGCGGCTAGTTGAAATTTGTCTATTTTGAAGGGTTGATGTCTGTTCAACCGAATCAAAGACAAGATTTGATAAAAACATTTACTTTATTTTTCTAAACATTTGCCTGAAAATACAACATTTCCAAATTACACTTACAGTATATGTGTTACACTTGTAACTAAATGAGCTGGATGCCAAAAGGTAGCTAAAGGTAACTTTAGATTCAATTAATTCATTTTAATTTTTCATTTATTTTAATTTTAATTAATTCATAATATAATTCATTTTAATTTTTAAGACCCCTTGCCTTTAGGGAAAAAAATTGATACTTAACAATTAACCATGGCAACTTGCCATAACACCTGCAAACCCTTGCAGGAGAGCTGCTAGTCACAGACCGTCCCGATCTGAACTGAAAAACAAGAAGAAGTGAGGAGATACGAAACTTCCCGAGCTTATATACTAAGCTACATACCTAGCAGCCAATCAAAACGCGACACGCAAAATGCGTCAAAAGATTTGCATATGTTGATGGACATTTAATTCTAGCTGAAGCAAAATTTGCATACGCAAAATATCGTAATCGTTCGCAAGTGCGAACGAGCAAAAAAAACTACTGAATGCCAAATTACAGGCAAACAAGGAACACCTCAACTTTGAGTTTTACGCGACACATCCAGTCATTTTGTAAACAATACCATGCAAGTACGCATTTAGGGAGAGAGGAAGAAACCGGGATGTTTCCAGGTTATACAATTAAAATTAAGCTGAGTATTTTGAGTTATATTTTAAAACTAAAGCTATTATACTTTTTAAGTAGTTTTAGGAGAAGGGAAAAGTTTAATTTTTACGAAAACGGAACTATTTTTAAAATGCTTATGAAATTTAATAATTACGATTTAATATTTAGTTTAAGCAGAGTTAAGTTTATTTTATAAGACACATTTAAAATACATGAAACATCCAGCAATGTCCCCCTTTCTTCCTCTATCCAAAAATGTGGTTACAATATTTAACCAATGTATCATTACTGACAGTTTTTGTCAGTAGATCAGCCACATTCCATTTACCTGGAACTTTTAAAAGTTTAAAAAGTCCATCTAAAAGAAAGTTCTTCACAAAATGATATCTAATACTTATATGTTTATTCCTAGAGTTTTCTATGTTATTTTTAGTGTAGTAGATTGCACTTTCAGAGTCAGAAAACATTAAGGGTTTTTCAAAATCTAATTTCAATATTTTACTGCTTTCTTCATAAATATTTTGTAACCAAATAAGTTCTTTTGCCGTTTCTGAAATGGCTATGTATTCAGCCTCCATTGTCGATAATGCGACACACTTCTGCTATCGGGTTTTCCAACAGATAGGGATATTTTTAAAGAACATTATGTAACCCGAAAATGACCGTCTGTCATCGCGGTCGGAGGCCCATGAAGCATCAGCAAATGCGCTTAAATGTTTCGAGGTGTCTAAAGTCATTGCAATACAGTAATCGCTAGTTGAAATAACATAGTTCAATACTTGACATAAGAGTTTCCAATGAGCTAATGTTAGATGGGAATTATACTGCGCTAACAAGGTAACTGAAAAAAGAATGTCTGGTCTTGATCGGGTTGCGAGAAAAAGCAATGATCCGATCAGGTTTCGATAAGGAAATTTTCCTTCAATAGATGGTTCACCTTCATTATGTTTAATAACTTGACCTTGAGGTATTGGCAATTTAGTTTTTACAAAATGGATATCTCTAATTTTTCTTTTAAGCGTTCAATATAAGATTTTTGATGTAGCTTCCATTTATTGTTAAAATATGAAAATTCAATACCAAGGACTTTCCTAATTGGACCTAAATTATTAATTTCAAAATGTGCTTTTAACAGATTTACTACTTTAGCCATCTCAGAATCAGATTTTGAAAAAACTATTAAATCATCAACATAGACTAAAATGATAGTTTTACAATTTAGAAAATACACACAATTTGTATTTAAAAAGTTAGAAAATCCTAAAGTTTTTAAAGTGGATTCCAATTCTGAATGCCACTGTCTGCCGGCTTGGTGCAAGCCATATAAGGCCTTTTTTAATTTTAATACATGAGACTCGGAATTAACATCTACAGGACATTCAAAATTTTTGGGTATCTCTATGAAAGTTTCTTCATTTAGCTCACCATAAAGATATGCACATTTAACATCAATATGCTTATGAACCCATTTCATGGAGATAACCAAAAGTGTTATGAAAAAATAAATCAATTCAAAATGCACCACAGGTGAAAAAACATCATGGTAGTCAATACCAGCTTTTTGCTTGAAACCTTGTGCTACTAAGCGCGCTTTAAATTTACAAAAATTTCTATGGTCCTTTTTCAACCTATAAACCCAGCGACAGCCGATTACCTTTCTGTCCGAGGGACGAGGGACAATGCTGTATACATCACGAGTCTTCAAGGTAGTCAACTCGTCGGCCATGGCTCTGCTCCATTGGGTGGCTGCTGGCGACTGGAGGGCTTCCTCGTAGGATGAAGGCTCGTCGATGACAGCATGGAATGTCTCAGCATCCCGGAACTCTTCTTGATCAGTCTCGGAATCGTCCGCTCTAGCTGGTTCATCAGGGAGGTTGTCATCTTCGGGGGTAACTTCAGATTCAGGAATGTGCTTAAAATTGAAGAAATTTGCATCAAAAATTATGTCGTTCTTTTCGCAGTACTCGCGAACATCTGCCAGGCTTCTGAGCCTTTTGGGATAACCAGGTGCAAAATAATAGATATCATATCGACCTTTGGTCTTTCCAGACCTCCGTCTGTGCTCTTCACGTTTCCAGGATATGTTGCGGCAATGCTGACGTTGATTCCCAGTGCTCTCTTCTACATCTTCCTTTTGAACAACATAAGGTAAAGAGGGACTTACCACCAGGTTCGTTCGACGATAGCCTTTGATTAACTCGTTGAACTTCACGTGTTTTGTTTCTTCGATGCACACAGACTTCGGCAGGGCAGGCATCCAGATGCGATATCCTTTGGTGTAGCGTGCATACCCGATCAGTACACCAGTCTCTGCTTTGGGATCCAGTTTATCCCTTTTACTTTTATTGATGTATACGTAAGCTAAACTTCCTATTACCTTGAGATGTCTGACAGAATGCTTTCTCTTGAAAAATAAGGTATAGGGGACCTGGTTACCTATGCTTCGATGAGGAAATCTGTTATACAGGTAGATGAAGGTTTGGGTAAGTTCAGCCCACAAACCTTTCGGAAGTTCCGCGTCTATTCTTATGGCTCTAACACCCTCTGCCATGGTTCGGTTGAGGCGTTCTGCAACGCCGTTCATTTCCGGTGAGTATGGGTTAGTACGATGCGCCAGAATACCATTCTCCTGCAGGAACGTGTCAAATTCTTTGGAACAAAACTCCATGCCCCGATCAGATCGTACCTGCTTGATCTGTCTTTCAATTCGAACTTTAAATTTTTTAAAGGTCTCAAAACAGTCACTTTTCTTCCTAAGTGGAAATACCCAAGCATATCTCGAGTAGTCATCTACCACTGTGAGAAGGTATCTTGCAGTACCATATGAAGGGCCGACTGTGCTGTCCCAAACATCCAAATGTAGCAAATCCAAAGGATTTTTAGACTGACGCTTCTTCACAGTTTTGAAACTTGCTCTTGTCAATTTAGCCTGCACACATGGCTCGCACTGCTGAAGATCACCACTGAGCTTTTCAAGCCCATACACCAGATTCTTCGTCTTCATCAATTTTAAAGCTTTGACGTTTTGATGTCCTAATCTCTTGTGCCACATTATCATATGGTTCCGTATCTTCAGAGGCTTCTCTGTGATGACGTGTGCACTGGCAGCTGAATTCTCAGGCTCCACATTGGATTCCAGGACATACAGGCTTCCTATTAATGGAGCAACAGCTATGACGTGTCCATCCGGGTCAGATATGGAGCATTGAGATTTCTAAAAACTTACGCTGTGGCCAAGCTTGTCAATTTGGCTGACAGATATCAGGTTCTTTTTCAACGAAGGACCCCAGAAAACTTTGGACAGTTCCAAAGATTTAGTCTTGCCCTTAACAGTCAGATGCAGGGTAACAGAACCAAAACCTTTTGCTTTTACTTCGGCATTTCCAATTCCACGTATCTTCATATCACACTCGGTGAAATTAGTCAACAAAAACTTTTCAGAAAGAAAATGGTTTGATGATCCGGAGTCTACTATCCACTTCAAAATTTTGGTGGAGTGACTTAAAAAATTTGTCGCTTCGTCAGAAATTTCAGCAAACGAGCAATTTTTCCCTTTACCTTTCTTCCGATTCCCGCAATTTGGTGAAATATGACCTATCTGTCCACACTTAAAACATTTGCGGGTTTCTTTTATCTGTCGGTTTGGTCTCTACGTCTGGCTCTGTAATTTAGGCTTACTTTTTCTTGACAGCATCACACTGGCTCTTGGGGGATCTAATACCATTTCTTCAGGAGTCATCTTTAAATACTTGAGACGATCATATTCCATCAGTAGTTGTTCGCGAACTTTAGTCGAGGTAAAGTCTTTATCATTTAACATATAAAGTTGTTGACACACGTTATTATATTCCTGGGGGAGGTTCATCAGCATCTGGTACGCCACCTCATCATCGTCGATTCTTTTACCAACAGCCGTTAAACGATCTATAGCTTGAGTCAATCGTCCCAAATAAACAGCCATGGATTCGCCGGTTTCATACTTCACACGCATAAATTCTGCACGCAGGTGAGCAATCCTTGCTCGACTAGCCGGCTCAAAAGCTTGCTTAAGGGCGTCCCACATTTGTTTGCGATCGGACAACCCCATGATTAGACTTTGTTGTGCAGGTTCAATCCCCATGGCTATCGTAGACACTGCCTTTTGCTTTCGTCTGAGGAAGGGTAGCAACTGTGGGTCCCCCTCGACTTTAGGAATTCCAGGTTCATCCTTAGTCGTAGCTGGAGAGATAACGGGTGAAACTTCAGTCCCGTCAATGAACCCATATAGGCCCTCATGACATAGCAGCATCTCCATGCTATATGACCACTGCCGATAATTTTCCCCATTTAATTTTGGAAAGGAAAAGACTGTACCTACCAA
The DNA here is from genome assembly GCA_038373885.1 of Cheiracanthium punctorium. Taxonomy (NCBI): domain Eukaryota; kingdom Metazoa; phylum Arthropoda; class Arachnida; order Araneae; family Cheiracanthiidae; genus Cheiracanthium; species Cheiracanthium punctorium. The sequence continues at coordinate 77,236 of JAWZYV010014213.1, read as the reverse complement.
TGGAATTCCAGCCATGTTTAAAATTTTGTTTTTTCTTAAACTTTAAGGGCCTGCCAAGAGTCAGACTTTTATAGTAAAAGTGACAAATAGTGTCAAAAAGATTACTTAGTAGTAAAAAGTTTGGCTTTACCTAACAAAAGGTTTCTAGCCGAATGAAACCTTTGAAATCCGTAAACTCAATTAGAACTACAGCTATAATTGATTTAAGGATTTCAAAAGGGAAATTTTTTTTTCTTTTAAATTTCAAAAATTTTAAAATATAACCCCCATTATCTTCAAACATTTAGGAAATACGACGATCCTTCACAATCCCCATAAGTTAAACTTTTAAAATCTAGAAAGATCGATCAAGGCTGAGGCGATAATGAAATTTCCAGGTTTCAAAAGAGCGATTTTCAAAATTTGTATTTAAGTTTCTATAACTAATTCCAATCTCATCGTTAATTCAGCCGAACAGAAGCAACAGAGGTGGTAAACTACGCTCTGCTACCATTTTGAAGGGTTGCTGTCTGTTCAACCGAATCAAAGACAAGATTTGATAAAAACATTTACTTTATTTTTCTAAACATTTGCCTGAAAATACAACATTTCCAAATTACACTTACAGTATATGTGTTACACTTGTAACTAAATGAGCTGGATGCCAAAAGGTACCTAAAGGTAACTTTAGATTCAATTAATTCATTTTAATTTTTCATTTATTTTAATTTTAATTAATTCATAATATAATTCATTTTAATTTTTAAGACCCCTTGCCTTTAGGGAAAAAAATTGATACTTAACAATTAACCATGGCAACTTGCCATAACACCTACAAACCCTTGCAGGAGAGCTGCTAGTCACAGACCGTCCCGATCTGAACTGAAAAACAAGAAGAAGTGAGGAGACTGACTGACTGACAGATAATACGCTTTTCGGAGTGCCTAGGGCCTTAAGGCCGAACCTCCAGTAGGACGAGAGCTTCTTTATCGAAATGGCTCAATGTGTTGTAGGGCAGAGCGGTGGGTTGAACCACCGGAGAGGACGGGGTAAAAGAAAATACACCCTATTTTCATCAGGTCAAGCCAGGATGGGCAGATGTACCGCACAAACATCAGAGGCCGGGATGGGGCAGACAGAAGGCTTGGGAAAAAAAGCAGCAGTAGGAACACGAGGTGGAATATCGACCTGCCCTCCCCCCTTAAAAGGGCTTCGCCGGGCAGGTTGCTCGATATGTAAGTGAGATGTAAGGCGAGAGAGTCCGGGAGGAGGCGACCTGACTTCCCCTCCCCCACTAGGGGGGATCTTCCATCTGGTTGCTCGCCATGGACGGGGGCGGATGGGCTCAAACCGCGAGGGCGTGCAGGATAGCCTTGGGTCTGCGTCGGAACGCAGGGTCCGAAGGTTCATAATCGGGAAGTTCCGCGATTACGTCATTAGGTATATTGCGCAGGTTATTATAAAACCTTTTGGCAAGTCTCAGGAGGAAGTGTCTGAGGGGTTTCATCCTCAAGTCCTTCAGGATGATGTTGTTGGCTAACAGGGGGTGTCCGAATCTGATAGTTCGTAGAAGAGCGCTTTCTTTGGCGCAGAGGAAGTTAAGGTTACTTTTTGCAGTAAAAGCCCATACTGGGGCTGCGTAGGACGCAATGGGACGTATGAGCGCCTTGTATAGGAGCACCTTATTTCTTGTTGAGATTTTTCTGGAAAAGATGAGCGGGAAGATGCTGTTGAATGCACCCACCATCTTCCCTCTAGTCTTCTGGATGTGTTGTCTGAAGGTGAGGTTCTTGTCCAACTCAACACCCAGGTATGTCGCGCTGTCCGACCAATTGATGGTGATATCATCTACTATGATTCTAGAAGGTGGGAGCTTCCTCCCCACCGAGATGGCCTTGCATTTGTTGGCGTTTCACTTAATCTTCCAGTTTTTCATCCACTCTGCGATTTTGTCTATGTGCGATTGGAGGTGTTGCTTCACAATCTTGGCTTTTTTGGCCCTGGCGATAATAGCGGTATCATCCGCGTACAGGGCAATCTCCGTGAAGGGATGCCGAGGAATGTCGTTGACATAAACGTTATACAACGTTGGACCCAGTATGGAGCCTTGGGGGACGCCACTAAGGATGGATGATCCGAGGAGAGTTGGTTATTTACGCGGACGACGTATGACTGGCCAGATATGTAATTGCACAAGAGTTGAGACAGGGAGTCTGGTACACCCATACAAGCAAGCTTGTAACCGAGTCCGGGGTGCCAGACTTTGTCAAACGCCTTGGATATGTCCAGGAGGATCACTGCCACACTATCTTGGTTTTGCTTCCCCTCCGAGAGGGTTTCAATTACCCTGAGGAGTTGGTGCGTGGTCGAGTGTTTGCTGCGGAAGCCAAATTGTTCCGGCAGCATTATCTGAGCTTCATCAAGGAATTTCTGAAGACTGTTAAGTATGATTCTTTCCACCACTTTGCCCAGGCAGCTTAGCAGGCTGATCGGTCGGTAAGAGGTGGGTAAAGAGAGGTCTTGATTGGCCTTGGGTATAGGGCATACAATGGCCTTTTTCCATGCCGATGGGAAGTATCTTGTCTTCAGAATTGCGTTTGTAAGATTGGTAATCCTCATAATGCAGCCAGCAGGGAGGTTAGTAATCATATCGTTGGTTATGGTATCCAGGCCCGGACATTTTCTAGGTTTTAGTTTCTCGACGACTCCCACAACCTCAGTCGGCAGCGTGCTGGCGATCTGGGTTGAGGGGGTAAAGTCCTTGACCGCATCGAGAAAGTGGTCAATGTTGAGGTTGGAGGTTTCGGTATTCCGAAACTGGGCCTCATAAGCAGTGGCAATGGCCTCGGCCTTGTCCCCAGGATTAAACGCGAGTAAAGCACCATGTTTGATGGGAGGGAGCTCCGATTTTTTATTTGTGATCCTCTTGACAGCCCTCCATATGGAGTTGTCTTCAGTGGAGAGCGACTCGAGGTGCGCTGCCCAGGAGTCTTGCTGAAGTTGACGTATGGCCGTCCGGACTTCTCGTTGGAGGAGCTGGTAGGCCGTAAGATCAGTCGGGCTTCTGGTGGGTTGGTAAGTTCTTCGGGCCGCGTTCCTGCGTCTGACTTGGCCTCTGATCTCGGCGGGGAGACGGTAGTAAGCTTGCCCGGGGGCCTTCCTGGAGGCGCTCTTGTGAGCGTTTACCATATCCTTCGTCAGTTTATCGACTTCCGTGTCTATATCCTTATGTGTAGACAGGGTGGGAAGTTTACGCTGCTTGGCGATCAGGGTGCTGGTGTAAAGGTGCCAGTTTGTTAGAATTCTAGGCTTCTGCGGTGTGATTTCGTAAGCGAAGTTGATGTCCACAAAGATTGGGAGGTGATCGGAAGTGAACCTCTGTAGAGTTTTAACTTCCGGGTATTGATGCAGATTCCTGTGCAGCATGAAATCTATTGTTGTGTTGGAGGCCTGTGGCCGAGCAGCGATATGCGTAAACGTAGGCGGGTAGGCCAGTAGGACGTGCTCGTCAAGGCACAGCTTGAGAAGATGTCTTCCAAACACGTTATGATTACGACATCCCCAGGCCATGTGGGTGGCATTGAAGTCGCCCATGATAATATTTTTGTCACAGTATTGCATAATTTTGATTATGTCCTGCGTAGGGAATGGATGACCATGCCTTCCGTAGGCGGACGTGATTAGGAGTTTCGGCATGGAGTCAATGACAATGGAGGTACTCTCTAGAGTGGTTACTTGCAGATCATTCACCGGGTGGTGGGGGATGCAGTTCTTGATATATATGGCAACACCTCCCGTTGGCGAGTCCCAGCGGTCCTGGCGGTGGAGGGTGAAGTTTGGGATGTTATAGGTTAAATGCTTTTTGAAGTTGGTCTCTTGAATAAGAGCAATGTCAAAATCCCCGAAGGACATGAAGTCCCTGAAATCACTAATTTTCCCGTGGAGGCTGTTCGCGTTCCACGAGAGAATTCTGATTTTACTCTTCATCTTCATAGCCATGATCATCAGGGAAGTGGCGTGAGAATGCCTCGAACAGGACAAAAGCGATGTCGAGGGGTTCGTGTGTATTCTTTAATTTTGCTGTTACTTCCTTTAGGAAGGAGATCATCTGTTTTAGATTAATCAGGGCTGATATTTCCTTTAGGGCCTTGAAGAGCTCTTGAATTGGGGTCGCACTTGTGTTGTCTTTTTCATCCGTTGTGCCTGATGAGTGGGGTTTGGCAGCGGTGCTACTTTTAGGTGCGCTTGGGACCTTGAGAGGCTGTAGGCCTACAGGGGCGGAGCGCTTAGCAGCGGCAGCTTTCTTCTGGGCGTGGCGGGCGCTCTGGTTGGACCGTGCTTTGTTCGCCTTGCTTGCATCTCCCGTGGCCGGGTGGTCAGAGCCATCAGGCTGAGGGGTGAACTCCATCTGGGGATCCGCAGTTGCGTGAGTCCCCTGTAAAGCGTTTGCGGCCAACTTTTTAGGCGAGGTGCTGGCTCTAGCGCTGGTAGAGTTCAGTTTCAGTTTTGTTTTATTTTTAGGATTCCTGGGGCAGCCTCTATAGCTGGCAGGATGTGGCCTGTTGCAGTTGCAGCAGCGAACTGGTTCTTGATTTTTTGTGTTGCAGTTTGCGAATGTGTGCGCCCCGGCGCACTTAAGGCAGCGGGGGGTGAGGGTGCAACGAGTGGAATGGTGGCCGAAGGCCAGACAGTTGTGACACTGCTTAGTAGCCTTTGGTTGTTTGTAGGGCTCAACTGAGATCCTGAGATAACCATATTTTTCTATCCGGTAGACCTCTTCAAAGTTTGGCCCCGGGCTGAGAGCAGCTAGGACAATGGGCCAGTTTCGTTGGTATTTTTTAGAGTACAGGAAGTTGAGACTCACAGGGTCGAGGTTGAACGAACGCAAGAAGTCGTCAATTTCGGTTAGTGGCGTGGAGGTGGGAATTCCCTTCAGAATGACTTTTTTGGGGCGCTGTGCCCTTGGGTCCATTGTTTGGAACCCAATCCCCTTTGCTTTCAGGTGGGCTTGTACCTCCTTAAATTTGGAAGCATCTTGAAGCGTTATTTTGTGTTTATCGCCGGTTAGCTTACTCTCGATTTGGTGGCCAACAATGTCAGTCAGCTCTTTCAAATCTTGAGCATAGTTGTTTTAAGTTCCGCATAGATCGTGATTTTTTGGGTTTTCGTCTGGCCGGTCTTACTGGACTCACCAGTTTCCATGAGATCTGTCCCGGTCGCAACTTCCGTGGAAGCTTGCACTTGCATGCTGCTATCAATGTGGGCCTGCTTGGTGACTTCATCTTCCGAGTCACTTTCCTCCGGAGACTTGCGCTTCGGGGCGGATTGCGTGCCGGTGGGCAAAACGCAGCTATTAGTTTCGCTGCTGGATTTGGATGTGCCAGGGGTGGCACTATTTAGGGGTACCACATTGAGTTGTGGGGTTAACTTAGCTTGTATGTTGGTCTCATACATGCGTACTTTATCTGCGTGAAAAAGCTCAAACAGAGCAAAGCTTCTGCAGTTAACAAGGGACGTAACAGTGGGCGATTTAACTAGCTCGGAAGTGAGGAGATACGAAACTTCCCGAGCTTATATACTAAGCTACATACCTAGCAGCCAATCAAAACGCGACACGCAAAATGCGTCAAAAGATTTGCATATGTTGACGGACATTTAATTCTAGCTCAAGCAAAATTTGCATACGCAAAATATCGTAATCGTTCGCAAGTGCGAACGAGCAAAAAAACTACTGAATGCCAAATTACAGGCAAACGAGAAACACCTCAACTTTGAGTTTTACGCGACACATCCAGTCATTTTGTAAACAATACCATGCAAGTACGCATTTAGGGAGAGAGGAAGAAACCGGGATGTTTCCAGGTTATACAATTAAAATTAAGCTGAGTATTTTGAGTTATATTTTAAAACTAAAGCTATTATACTTTTTAAGTAGTTTTAGGAGAAGGGAAAAGTTTAATTTTTACGAAAACGGAACTATTTTTAAAATGCTTATGAAATTTAATAATTACGATTTAATATTTAGTTTAAGCAGAGTTAAGTTTATTTTAAAAGACACATTTAAAATACATGAAACATCCAACATATTTTATGGAAGTAAAATAGAATTTTTTTTTTCTCTAGCGGAGGAGTAATCGCTCCCCACCAACCCCTTTAATCCGTCCGTGGTCTTACCATTAGTTAACTTTTCACGAAGTTACGGTACATATTTTTAAGTAAAATCTGCGTAACTGTTTAAAAAAGAAAATGCAAAAAATAACCCGGTGGCGGGTTAGTTAGAAGATAGACAAATACATCCATTTTATGGAAGTAAAATAGGATCTTTTACATTAATTTCTTTTTACTCCCCCCCCCCATTTAATCCGCCCTTGAAATAACCAAAACTCTGAAATTTTTCGTTTTCTTTTGGATTTCTGAACAATAACTCACATTTTAAAAAAAGCATTCTTTTATTCAGCAGAAAATGAAGATGTGTACGTTTTAATAGCTATAAATATTGAAATAGTTATTTATTGGAACTAATACACTATTCTGTTTAATTATTACTAATGATTATTTATTTATTTAAGAAATAAATTTACGTATAAGTATAAATAAGTATAAGTACTTACTTATTATCCCGGCGGTCATTCCTGTCAAACTATTTTTTTGTCAAATGAGTTGCCAAACGAATTCAAAACCATTAATAATTTCATGTGCCCAACATTTATCTGGGCAAAAAATCGCTCGTCTTGGCGGACCGCCGGGATAATACGTAAGTACCGTCAGGCTGCGAACTGATCATTTTCCCCAGCGGGGGACATTAGAAAGAAAACATTCTCCAGGGGGGGGACACTTGAAAAGAAAAAGGAGGGAAGGTGTAAATGCTTCACTCACATGATATTACATGAAAATGCATTCGCCGACACGTCTGAGAACTGACCTATATTAAAACAAGACAAATTGTTTGTTCTATGGAGTCACAGATACATCTGTTACTGTACCTGTATTGGAAGCCACTCTTTAAGGTTTTGAGCTTAGAAAAGAGACGAAAAACGATAACATAGTACCTTCATTTTGACTTCTTGACTTAAATCCCAAATCTTCAATTGCCAGTTTAACATTTCTTCAGCAGGGGATAAATAGTATCCCTGGCAGGGATCATTTTATATTTTTCTAGACAGGGATATTACATTCGTCAGCCGGGGACAATCCCTGGCATCCCCCCCCCCCCCGTCAATTCGCAAGCCGAGTACCGGATATTTAAACTACCATAAATTATTTTACTTCCTTTGCATGTTTAAGACCTAACAAGTCTTATTTGTCGTGTAGACCGTCAGTTTGCTTTATTTAAACAAAAATCCCAGTTTTGCATTCAATAAGTCTAGAAGTTCTAGTTCCGCCGACGATTTTTCCAAAACTAAGAAAATTTTTGGATCCGAAAATGGCCACAAACATATCGTTTTCACTCCACATTTTTCTGATATATTCGTTAACATCTGCCTTTTTCTCAATAATTCACAATAGAAGTGTATAGATATATATATAGATATATATATATAGATTCATCAAGCAATAAAAACACGTCGCCAGCAACAATAGCTCACCGACAACGGTTTTCCAGTGCCGAAAGGTCTTCATAGAGAATTATTGTTGTTTAGTAGTTCGCCAAGTACATAATTATGTAGCATATGCCCAGTGGCGCAGAGAGGGTGGGGGAGCAGGGGAAAAATCCCCAGGGCTTCAGCTTGTGAAGGGGCCCCGCTTTTGCTGTTCATATGATACTTAATTGTGTGTTGTCAATTTTGTAAAAAAAAAAAAAAAAAAAAAAAAAAAAATTAAAAATCCAGATTATGTCTCCGGATGTTTCAAATTAATTTTTGAATGAAATTACAAAAAGCCAGCTAGAGCATAAACCACCAACTTGACAAAAACGAGGAATGTTAGTGATTGAGTCTTCTTTTGAAAGAAAAGTAGACATTGACGGTGTTATTCAACGGTTTGCCATGACTAAAAGCAGAAAAGATTTATTTAGCAAGAAATAATTTTTTTTCCGAAACACATTGTTAAATAGTGGAAGGAAGGGTATAGCCAGAGAGGAGAGACTATGGGCCCGCCCAACCTCCGAAATTTTGAATTTTCCTTAACAAAAAAGATCAAGACTTTCTATAAGAAATTTTGAAATTTCCACTTTTTTGACCTTCTAAAATTTTTTGGCTGCCTGCTTGCATGGAAGTATGAATAAAAATATTAATTTTTTCAATACTGAGGAAACATGCCATGCAAAAATGTTAACGTTTTAAATACAGTTGCTCTATGGAGGTGACGAAACCTTCAAAACAAAATGTTAGTATTATTTAGAGCATGGATGTTTATTAAAGTATAATACTCTTTTAAATTAATAATTTTAATTCTATTAATTATTTTCCAATTACTACTAATTTAAAATTTCTTTAAATGATTAATAATTTTAATAAGGAATAAATGATTGATCTAATACGACATCAAAAGAATTTCTGGATAGCAAAGGCACCCCAAAGATTTTATCCCCGGGGCCCCGAATTGGCTCTCTGCGCCTCTGCATATGCCTTTCGAAACTTCGTGAATCTAAAATAAGTATTTGCCCCTCTGAACTAAGTTTTGAATTTACGAACTGAGGAAATCAGTATAGCTGATCAGTCAAGCTGACTGTAGGCTAGGCGGCTAGGTACGGTGCGAGATGCAGTGAAAACGTACATCCCAGGCAGGCATTATCGTCCTCTTGCTGGCGGCGAAAGATAGCTATCTCGTGAATTAATTTCTGTGGAGAGGCCGCTAAACAAATCCAAATTTCGGCTAGTATTGGTTTCCTGTTCGCACCCCTCCCCACCTTTTTCCTCAACCAAAATTACTCTGCTATGTTTGTCCCGCTAAGTACGTCGTCGATTTAGGACATCTTTTGCTTTAGGTTCGTAATCATTTTTTTTTTTTTTTTTTTTTTAAAGCGGAAAGATTTTAAAACATTTTCGAAAAGCGGAGGTCTGCCGAGAAAAAAAAAAAAAAAAGCGGAAATCCACCAAAAAGCGGAAGATTTTCATACCTGCGATTTTCTCGAAGATTTCTCCCGTCTAGTCTTTTGCACTCGCTGCTCTCTCTCCCCCCCCCCCCCCCCCCCCCCCGATCTCATAGATCTTCTCCCCTCTCGCTCTTTTCTGCCCAGCGGACTCCGCCCTTTTAGCCACACGTCACCTTTTCAGTAACCAATAAAATCGCAAATCTCTTCCACGAACCACAAGCAGAAGTAATTTGCAAACCTCACTTGATATTTGATCACTTCGACTTATACATGCTCCTAAAAATTTTTGCAATCGCTCATTTTTTCTATTTTGCATGTGCTACATAGAGATAGTGATTTTCTTTTTTTAATATTTTGTTGCTAATTTTTATACTTCCTGCTGACGTTCTAAAGATAATGGCCAGCTTTCGTACGGACATAGTATCCCGTTCGTCTTCTGTTGACGTTTGGGAAATAGATAAACAAGCAAAAAATCTGTGGCAATGGGAATTGCTGGCAAAAGAAACAGGAGGGATATACTTTCATGAAATAATCCGAAAGTTGAATAAATGTAGTGCATGCTATTGTGTCATCTGCAGTAAGGATTTGTTGCACTCGTGGACCACGTGAAGTTTGCTAAGCATAACTCATTTCTTCAGACAAGGAAGGAGCACTTTGCATTACCTGGTGAGTTGTGGTTTTAACTATTAATTTGTTTTCCTTACTTCTGCTATTTATCATTAATAAATATATAAGTATAGGCTTTGAATATTTTCAAAATTTTGATTAGATTTTGAGATTTTTTGAGAAATTCAAAAATTTTTCTCGGGGCATCATGTAATAACAGCTTAACAGGCCTCTTCACTGAGCTTCCGAGGCTTCAGCGTCAATGTTAAGTCAATGGCAAATATTTTCTGGAATTACACAAAAAGATTTCAATATTTTCAAGTAATTCTTTTTGCTTTGTGTACACTAGAGCTTACTGTATAACGCTAGCTAAAAAATATTTAAGATTTAAAAATTTAATGTGTTAATCAGAGCTGAAATTTTCAGATGATCTAAATATGAGCTACTTTATTATAAAACGTTCTAAATGTAACTAAGTATAAAAGATAAAGAATTTTGGAAAAGTTAGCGCTCAAGAGTTAAGTTCTGTCTTTTCAAATACCTTTTCCTCGTGGTTTTATGTGAATTACGCAGAGAGTAATTTAAGCAAACATCTGAGATAAATTTAAAAAAAACACTCGATTTCTGTAAAATCCACGCCTCCCATAGATCGGGGGAAGGAGAGTAGGGGAGAAAGTCGTAAATCAACCACCCCGAGCTTTCTTTCTTTTTTATTCCCTGCTGCGGACATGGGGAAATCTTCGGGTCACCCCTTCAAAGACACGTTTGTGTGAAGGGACAAACACACAGATCTGAAGTTCCTAGACGACTTCAATCGAGGCGTACGCCATTTATTGAGAAAGCAACAAAGTGTTTATTTTATGAAGTTTTATGTAAAGAAATTTATCGAGACATTAAAAATAAATAAATAAGGGATGCTCATTAAATCAAATTAGAAAAAAAAAATTACTTTAATTTTATTAATGTATAATCTATACCAGTGTTTTCCAACCTCTGTTCTGTGAACTGGTGCCGGTCGAAGTATATATTATATTTATTAAAAAATAATCTATTGCAAATGTGTTCTACTAACTAAAAACTGTATTTGAATAACACTTGACTTAATACATAAAATGCATGTTTATGTAACATTTATTATATTTTTAGTTTACGCAAAATGCTTTTTTTTTTTTTTTTCCCCAGACCGCAGATGTAAATGAAGTCGGGAAACATTGATCTGTATAGTTATGAATACATTTGGTCTAAACGAATGGTCTAAAAGTTATGACATGCAAATATTGGGCATGATTATGTACGTATATAAGTAATTTTTTTTTCAAGTGGAACATAACTAAAACGCTGAAATTAGCGAATGTGCAGAAGATTCTCAACCTTGAAATTAATAACTTCCTGGTCATGTTTGGATAGTGAGATATTTATTGCATATGTAACCAGTGAAACATTTCTCAAAGGTGGTTTTTTTTTTTTTTTTTTCATAAACTAATTCCAGTTTAGATGAAATATACGCCAGTGGCGTCTCGTGACTTTAAACTTAGGGCGTTGGAAACTGTATTAGCCGACCGGTTTTAAAAAGGGCAGAAATGTGCTCAAACAGCTGCGGGGAAATTGGAACTCAGGGTTAACCTGCCCATTCCCATTTTTAGGAACATACTACGGAGATTCCCTTTACAGAATTTTCATAATAAGAAAAACAAATTTGTATAATATTCATCTATATTTAACAGAAAATCAGTTCGATATGCTCCATTCAAAATTTTAAAGTTGAAAGTTAATTTAAGATGCATGTAATTTATTTACCAATATATCTAGGTGTTTTGTTGTTAAAACTATAGATCGGTGTGAGCAGTTTTATGTCTCAGCTGTTCAGCAGGCTAATTCGCACATCTAAATGCAAAAAAGTTCTCATTTGCCATTTTGAGAATAAAATAATAAAAATGAAAGAAGGGAGGTTATTATTATGTAAGAAATGATAATTTCATTAAAATTATTATAAGACAATACATATAAATCAAATGCATATTTACTTGTATTCATTTGAATTCTAGTTCAAGCCGCCTTTCTTTCTGGAGAAACTTCTGAATAACTGCTTCATAAAATTTGGATTTATTTTCACTTCGTAATTGAGAAAGCAGTTCTTTTTCAATAGAAATAAGACTTAAATTAGTCATTCGGTGTTCAGTCTGAGTAGCGCGGCAGAATGTGTGGATCCTCTTCAACGATGAGAATGATCTTTCTACAGACGATGTTGTAGCAGGTATTGTGGAAATCAATGTGGCTAATTTATAGATTTCTGTGAATCCACTCACTAAATTCATTTCTATCAAATGATTAATCACTTCAATAGGTGTTTTATTCCGTCCTTCATTGGAAGCGTACCAAACGTGCAGCTCATTCTGCAGTTTAGAAAAATTAAAAATATCCCCATAGACTTGTTGCAGCTTTTTCAATATATCATGAGGGAAATTTTCTCTTTTGCTGAAGTGCACCAGTTTCGATGGATTTAGAAGTTCAAAATACTGCAATTTTTCAAAACTTGCAAATCTAATTAACATTTCGTTTTTGATGTTGTCGATAATTTCGAAGTAGAGTCTCCGACAATAATCCTTTTGTGTTTCATCATTTAATCTTCTTTTTTTTTTTATTTGAACTAACTCTTCGTGTTCATTAACAGAAGACCACACTGTTTCAAAATTATCTCTTTCCTTTTGGAGTTGATTTTGAAATTCCGTAATTTTATTACTGCAGTACAAAATATCGACATTTTTGCACATTAGTTTTTCTCAACATAACTAAGTGACGAAAAAGAACTTTTTAATAGTGTTTGGATAACACTATTAGAAGCCATCTTTAAAAGCTGAAAATCAACGCAGGAGAGGAGATACAGAACTGGTCAGTACGAATTCTCAAAAAAGAATGTTTTTGCAGGGAGAAAACTGAGAAAAGGAAAGGAAATGCGTGGGGGTGAAACCTGAAGCCCAAAGGGGACGGGTAGTGTTACTGAAGTGAGGGTGTTTGTGACCCCCTCTGGCTATCTAGCTGAAAGCGTTGGATTTCGTTTCAACGCCTTGGTTAGCTTAAGCAAGAGGTAGAAGACGTAAAGCGCATGCTCCAATTAGTAGTGGTGGGAATATAGCTGAGTCGTCTCCAACGCCTTGCTTATCTGGACAAGCATGTTTTACTGCCACATAGGAAGGCTGGTAGTCTGGTCATTTGGGAGCTGGGAGGGGAGGGGGTGTGAGGGAAAACATTAGGATTCTCACAATAAAGTCAAGTAAATTGCAGGATTTTTTTTTCCTGTTTTTGATTGGGCGTTAACACACGACTTGCACACCCTGAGAAAACGCCACTGATATACGCTTCAGTATTTTTCAGTATGGGGGGGTAGGGAGCTGTGGGTAAAAGATAGTAAAAATGATAGTAAATGTAGTAAAGATAGTAAGAGTAAGTAAATGTAGTAATTTTTTTAAGATTACCGTGTTTACTAGCGTAATAGTCGCACTTTTTTTGCCAATTTTTCACGGTGGAAGTCTAGGTGCGACTATTCTGCGGGGAAATCTATGACATAATATTGCACGCTCTAATTCTAAAATGTTACTGGTATTATGATAACATAACTTACTAAATGCTTCCAGTTTATCTGCCGTGTATTAACCCTCCAAGCGGCTGAGACGTAAAATCCCGTCATCTGTTAACGTTGTTCAAAGCGGCTGAGACATAATTTTCTGCTCCTTCTTTTCTGCTTCGAAAGCGGCTGTGACATAAAATCCCGTTACTGCTTACCCCCACTCACCAGAACACCTGTGACACTTAGATTGATGGGTTGCAAAGGAGGGGAGAGAGCACAATGGCCAAGACACGCCTACGATACTTAATTGCAGCTTTCAACCCCCCACAAAATTATTTACAGATGTGGTGATCATACCTTTTCTAACTAAAGAAGAGAGAGGCCGAATGATTTCGGTATTTTTTCAGACAAGTAATCGTTTGAACCGGAGTCCCTTCTAAGCAGGGTCGGGCACGGGAAATAAGTTTGAATATTTCGTAGTTTTCAAAGATCTCCAGGATACTTTTTCATTTATAATAATTTTAAATGCTTAATGAAAATAAGAAATTTTGAATAAATATTTTACTTCTTTCAAATTTTACCTGAAAAGGAAAAGCTGTTGCCCCGAATACAACAAAACAGTTGGCATATAAAAAAAAAAAAAAACATATTTTATTAGAAGAGACCGATTTAACATATATGGAGTCTTGGGCACACATGCTTACGGATGTAGAGGGGCTTTAAAGAAATGTATTGCATATTATTATTTAAATTAATACAAATTTACATGTCATAAACCACTCCTGTATAAATATTTACTCTGTAATTATCCTATTACATAGTTACGCTGATCCGTGATTCACTCTCTAACAAACCCGGTCCCGCCACTTCCAAACCGTCTCTTCCAAACTTTTACCGTCATTAATCCAATCAGATTAAAAAGTTACTGTGTAAAACTTTAATGAAATTCATACAGTTCGTGCGATCGGCTTGAAAAATTTCATAATTATGTAAAAAATATATATATAAACGATCTGCACTATTTTAAAAATCTGAAAATTCACCCTCTCTCTCATTTTTAAGCGATTTTCAGCTTTTAGGGCGCATTTCAGCTTTTAGGGCGCTTTTTATTGCGCATTTAATCGCGTTAAGTAAAATCAAAATCAAACGTCAATAACAGAGCTTGATCCGTGATTAAGTCCGTGATTAAATTACAAGACAGTCGGAACACGTACTCAACTTCCCTCACTATTTTTAGGAGAGTCCAATGTCACTTAGGTTAAATATTTATCTTACATTTCATTGTTTACATCAATAATACTATAAGGACGTTTTGGCAACCAACTATGTTTCAAGAATATTATTTTTCCCATTCCAATTTTAATGAACTAACGCATTATGTAGAAGCTGTCTGGTGTTATAAAATAAAGTAAAGGCAACTTCTACGTAATGCGTTAGTTCATTAAAATTGGAATGATAAAAATAATATTCTTGAAACATTAGAAGCCAAAAAGTCCTTACAGTATTTTTCATGTAAACAATGAAATGTAAGGTAAATATTTAATCAAAGTGACATTGGGCCCTCCTAAAAATAGTGAGGAAAGTTGAGTATGTGTCCAGACTGTATTGCTGTAAACTAGGCCTCAGTTATTGATGTTTGAGTTTGATTTTACTGGAAAATTAACACGATTAAATGCACGATCAAATTTATCAGTAAAGCTCTATTCCGTCCTAAAGATTAAAACAAAATTAAAATAACTAGTTGAAAAGAACAGTTGTCTAAGATAAAATAAAATTAAATCCCAGTTGGATTCAGTGGTGATGATTCCCCTTCTATGATCTGTGGGCCTCCCACCATGGCCCAGTACACAAGGGGCTGAAAATGGTAGACGGCTGAAGAGTAAAAGTCTAGGGTTCTGGGCTACCGCGCGGCTGTCGATCTAACGGTCTGGGGTTTCGGGCGGTTTCGCTAGATGTCTATCGTGAATACGCGGAAGAACACCTGAAAAAGTCATCCGACCAAGGCATTCCGACTTGGCAGATACCCTGAGTGCAGGCGTGCAATAAATTCACTACACTACTCTCTATGATCTGTGAGGTTCCCCTGCTCACCTAGGTCTTTGAATAATCTGCCGGTTTAGCGGAGTGTTCAAAGATCCACGCTAAGAAATTGCACAAGTAAGAGAAGAGGAATCTTCTCAAAATCGCCTTTTCAGTAATGAATGATGAGAGCAACCATCCTAAACCTGGTTTCAGACGATAAGTATTATTTAATCAAAATTTTAAATTTAAAACGATCCATTTTTCTTACAAAATTTCTCGCATATTGCCTCCTGCCGTTGAAACTTCTCAGGATCCTCCACTGTCTTAGTTTTACCCTAACTACAACATCTTTCCAGAAAAATTAACTTCCCACAATGAACTGCAAAATTTTTGTTGTTGTTGTTTTTGTGTTATGTGTGTGTGTGTCAGTTCTTTTATGTAAATATGTATACATGGTAGAAAAACTTTTCAACCTGTAAAGAATTAAAGAAATTGTTACGTAAAGAAATACACAGAAATAGAGCAATTTGTATAAAGCCAAAATTTTTATCTTAGATTTCGAAGCATTTAAATTTATACCGGCTCACATGGAAATCGTCAGTTTGTCATCGATTTATTATTTTATTATTGCTGCTTTTAATTGAACAATACGAATTTTAATTTCTATTTTTATTCTATATTAGCTGATGTACCCGCTCATCACACGAGAATAGAGATTACTTTAACAATTGGTTAAACTAAGCTGCCAAATAGACGAAAAAGTAAATAAATAAAATTTCCAATTACCTAAATTTAAAAATAAAGATTAATTTTATTGTAACTGTTTAAAATATGAAGTTCAAATCGAAGCGCTGTTGCAAATCAAAGCCATGAAATATAAACACATGGAGAGAGAGGTGGGGATTTTCGTTTGATTATTTTGAGAAATCGCAAAATCATTAAATGTTTAATTTGAATTTCAAGTAATTTATTTTTACATATACATAACATGTTATAACTAGCTGCGTATCATTTCTTCACGACGAAGAAAGTAATAATTTTTTTTTACACATGCATTTTAAATTATTCCAGCTATACGGAAACTGAAAAAATGCAGAAAACTTTTACTCGAACCTAGCGTTATGGATATTAAAATATGCTGTCATAGCTAGCTCAATTGTCACACGATGACCCAAAAGCTATATTGGCATACGATCGGGTGACAACCCTTTCTTCTTTCAATACACATAAATTAGAAAAATGTTTTAGTTAATTAAGTAATTTAATTTTCCCTATTCATCCTAAAATAAATTTTTAAGGAGTTGTAATAACCTGGTGTGCAGAAAGTGAAAGGATTCGTTTTCACATCTCGGCTGATCAAAAACCGCTGTATGTACATGGCGCAAACGTGAACGATAAATCTGTGGGTCCGCAGCTCTTCTAGCTGTATATAGGCTGGTATACGGACGAGAGTTGCGGATCCGAAAATAACATCCTTTTGGGTGATGCCCCACACTAAAAAACATTTTGTGGATTACTAAGAAATCTCTTTGAAACAAAGATGCTATAACTTTTCTTAGTATTGCTGCTAAATAAAGTCATGTAAATCAATTGGCAAACATGGCTTTATTTAGTAGTAATACTAAGAAAAGTTATGGCATCATACTAAAAAAATCTGGAGTGCCTCCACTCGACTTTCCGAAGACTTACGATTAGATCATTACCAAGCATTTAAATAAATTTTAATCGATGAATAATTCAAACATATATACCAAATTGAAACTCAATCGAATGCACCATTTAAACGCTAACATACTTTCAAGACTTTCTCCCCATATACTATAATGTCAAAGAAATCTTTGACGTAGCCCTGTAGAAAAACTGTAAGTCCTATATACACCAAAATCAATACCGGTCTTGCGACGGTGGTTTATAACATGTATGTCCAATTTGAGCTCAATCGAATGATCCGTTTAGGAGCTATCGAAGCACACACACACACACACACACACACACACACACACACACACACACACACACACACGCACGCACACGCACGCACGCACGCACGCACGCACGCACGCACACACACAAACACATACATACATCTCGTAAAAGCAGCATAAATGAATTCAGAAGACCTCAAAACGTGTAAATATATCAAAGTCTCGAAGTCGAATTTTTTCAGGATTGCAATACTTTCCTTACATGATACATGTTCGGAAAGTAACAAGTAATGGAATCATTGTTTCCTAGAGATTTCTTGGTAATCAACTGATTTTTTTTAAGAGTGTAAATTGTAGGGAAAAAAAGATTCTCGACGATCCCCAAGTCTGGCATAATAGCTATAAATCAGTCCCGTACTGCTAAGCTGTCAGTATTCGGCTATTTAAAAAAAAAAAAAAAAAAAAAAAAATCAAATTATTAAGCAGAAAGGCTTAATTTAAAATGGAGACTTTTTCTAAGAAGGAAAGCATTCCAAATGAATTAAAAGGTTAACTCTAACAAATTATATGTCATAATCTAAATAGGTTTGCAAATTTTTGCGATTTTAAATCGTTTGAAATAGCTTCTCGAAATTATTAAACTTCTACTTCTTTTAAGAATATTAAAACGAATAAATTGTTTTCGCCTAAATAAAGCATTGATATAAGGATTAATATATTTTAAGCATTTCAGTGGTCCAGTTCCGAAGGATTTTTTTTTTTTTTAGATTACATGTGGGAATGGCGCCAGTTGTACGTCATACATTTAAAATTGACAAAAATTTGTACTCATGTTTTTTTAACCATTACCATTGACAAATTAACAGCGCTTCGCTTTTGATTACTCCCTCTAACTGCATAAAGATGCGCAAAATGATAGAGAGAAGACGTAGGCGACCTTAAAATTTTGAAAATCCGCCCGTTTCCCCAAAAATACTAAAATTCAGAGCCTTATTATCGCATGGGAAAATCGGGACTTTGTAAAGGGCCCCCAATTTCAAATGTTCTGAAATAGTCTTCTTTTATATCAAAATTTTTTGAAAAATAAAAAAAAATTCATGGATTGGGGCCCCCAAATTTCATCAATGTACGGGGCCCCTGTTGGTCATAATCAGGCCCTGCTTAAATTTAGCAATTTAAGTCGCTAAAACTATTAAATATAGATAATTTAAATTGAATTAAATTCATTCAATTCAATTTAAGTCAATGCGCCAGTGGGTCCTAATCTTGCGCGCAAAACTTGGTATAAGCGCTCAAATAATTTCATTCATTCAAATAATTCAATAAGCATTCAAATAATACAATATATTCACATAAAAACTATCCAAAAGAATTACTTTCAATAAACTTCTGCCGCAGAAATTTATGAAACTTCAAATTTCAGTCAAAATCGAAAATTTTCAGATTTTGGTCTTATAAATCTAAAAGCGCATTCAACTTGCGTCAACTATACATGCATTTTTTTATAAGTTCTAATACATGTCTTTCAAAGGACACCTCTTTTGCCTTAGCAACTTGAAGGTGCAAGCTATGGTTAAGCCTTAAAAATGACAAAAAAGAAAATGTGTGTTTTTGTGACCTTCAGTGACTTTGCGTCGATAACCTGCCACAGATTTCTCATATATTTCATGAAGTTCTATCGTCTAACATTATAGATGTTAAATAAATATCATGGCAAGTTGTTCCCCAAAGAGTTTTTGACCACAGCATTTTCTATGTCTGAGAAAAACACCCACTTTTGTGTGCTGCACGGACTTTTTTACAGGCCCGTAGCCAAAGGGGTGCCAGGTGAGGCTGAACCCCACCCCCCCTAGAAAATTTCACATAAAAAAAAGTTTAATGCGGATGCTTTGAAAAATTTTTGTATATAAGGTAAAGTTATTTGATATAAGTTTTATATCAAAGTTTTATATCAAAGTTTTATATATCAAAGTTTTATATATACAAAGTTTTTCTTTGTAATACTCTGTCATTTTTGTTTCGTGTTCTCATCTTCCAAATATGATCCAAAGATGACAACTTTAAATCCATTCTGTTTAAGCCAAGGAACTTTTACTTCTTGGAAGCCGTTTGGACTTTCCAGAATTTATTTAATTATAAACTTATGCTATTATTTAATGAAGAGAAATATAGATAAAAATGTTATCATTCAAAAAAATATAGGATGCCACCCCACTTAAGTTAGGGTGCCCCTCCCCCCTGGAAAAAAGAGGGTGCCCCCCTGAATAGAAAATCTGGCTACGGGTCTGCTTTTTTAGTGGGCCATAAAAGATGAACAACTTCACTTTGAGACAAAATATTCTGGATTTGCTACATTAATAAGATTAATAACAACTGGGAATTTTTTGGTAAAAATCTCAGATGGCATGAATCCTAGGTGTGTTACTTTCTCAGATTCGTGCTCTTAATTTTTCTTCGAATTTTTTCGCATATGCAGAACATAAATAAAGGTCTTTAAAAACGTTTATTATCTAACAAAGATTAATATAGATATTTCGTTTAACAAATTTACTAAACAAGTCCTTTAAATGAAACATCGAAGAATTTTTAATTTTTATTTTTCTCGTACGCTTGAGATAATTTAAATGAAAGCTTTATTACCCTACACTCAAGTACATTATACTCTCTCTCATAGGCGCACCCACGGAGGGGGCTATGGGGGCTCAAGCCCCCCTAAAGGTGGAAAGTTAGAATTGAAAAGCATTAGAAATTGGGAATTGTCACAAATGATTTATTTGTTTTTGTTTTTAAAATTGCCTTCAAATTATTTCTAAAATACCTTTTACAAAAAAAAAAGATGATAGTTCTTAAGTAAAAACTTACAGTTAGTATATGAAACACAATTAAACTCGGCTATAACATAACTGAAATGAGCGGATAATTATTTGACTCTATAATGATTTACATTGCTCGTGACCTTGTGTTCTATGGGCAAGTAGTCTAGTACCGAATATTTTGATGATATAACTATAATCGAGGTCACTATAATCGAGTTCAGCAGTATTTGAAGCCCAGCCCCCCTTAAACTAAAATCCTGGGTGCGCCACTGCTCTCTCTCTCTCTCTTTTTTTTTTTAACTGTCATATTTTTTTGCATTACAACTTCAAAAATGATCGAGTGAAAGCCAAATTTCCTATTTCTCTTTCCTAACTAACTGTATAAACTTTTATGAAAAAATGCACAGTTCGAAAAAAATATAAGAAATAATAATAATTATATGGAACACTTTGCACATTTTATGAAGGACAGCGTCTTATATAAGGTTCAGGTAAATGGGATATATCTGACATTGGACACTTTATTGAAAATATGTACACGGGGTCTTATCGCATGAGCAAATCGAGGCTGTGTCCAGGGCCTCATCTTGAAAGGGGCCCATTAGATATATTATTTTTCGTTCATTTCTATAAAAGCTTTATAAAGAAATTTTTCAGATAAAGAAGTATAGTAAAAAGATAATCACTAATTTTACTATTTTTAGAGCACAAGCGTCACTCTCACTACCTGCTCATTATGAGAGGGGACAAAAAACAAAATATCTCTTTTTCCAAACTCCCGACAAAAATCTGGCTCTGGGTGAGTGTACATGTATACCACCGAGAAAACAACTTTGGTTTCCTACAACGTTGCGTAGTTTCCGAGTATTTAGGGGGGGAAAGAGGTGAGGGAGACCAGTTGGTCAGATTCACCGGACATGTGCTCCTACAATACAAAGTAATTTATCAGGCGGTAGGTAGACTGTCACGTCGGCAGTTTGTTAATTACCTTGTTCCCCACGCCTTCCATGCGGAAATGGGGGGAAGCAGGTTTTTCTTGTGCATTTTCGAGAGATACAGATCCCATACACTGGAACTTTTTTGAAGTTATCACTAGGCAAACTCCAGGCCGCTCGGAGGGTTAAATAATCTGTTCTTCAATTATATACAAAAAGAGACATTTTTCTTATTGTAGTAATATTTTTATAAGCATAAACAAAAGTCGAATCCGTGACTGCGAATTTTATGCGGGAAAAATATCTTGACGATTTTTTCTGCTTCAAAACAGGGGGTGCGACTATTATGTGCAGGCGAATATTACGCGAGTAAACACGGAATTTCATACTAGAGCTGGTCCTTGAATGGGGAGAACGGTGCGTCCGCAGCGGGCACTAAAATTCCTTACTATATACCGTGTTTACTCCTGTAATAGTTGCCCTTTTTTTTTTTTGCCAATTTTTCATTGTGAAAGTCTAGATGCGACTATTATTCAGGGAAATTGATTACGAAGCTCGAACAGCCGAGTTTTATATATATATGTATAGTAATAATATATAGTAATTTTGCAGGCTTTTTCACATTAGTGTGTGCAATAAGTCCAAGCACTGGTATAGAAAAAGATTGGAATCAATCTTGCTACCTGAGTCGTTCTCGTTTTACTGAAAAGTGCAGCATGTGAAATTTTAATTTATGCATGTAAACTGTATTCGAAATGTTTGTTCAAATTTTCACATATTTTATTTTGTCTTGAATTACTCTGCTTTGTCGAAAAAAATGAGTCATCTGTTTACGAATGTATAATTGTTTCACTGAAAATTTATCCTAGATTAAATTTTGCAGGCTTTTTCACGTTACTGTGTGCAATAAGTGCGTGCACTGGTATAGAAAAAGTTTGGAATGAATCTTTCTACCTGAGTCGATCTCTTTTTACTGAAAAGTGCTGCATGTGAAATTTTAATTTTTATATATAAGGTGTATCGCAAATGTTTGTTCAAATTTTCATATTTTGTCTTGCATTATTTTGATTTGTCGAAAAGGAAACATCATTTGTTTATGAATGTATAATTGTTTCATTGAAAATTTATCCTAGATTAGATTTTTTTCTGCTTGACTTCGTGCAATAACTGTATGCAAGTGTCATCCGCGTTTAAAAGCAGAATAAACACCGTCAAAATATTTTGCCTATATAAAAGTTTCAGCCATGTATTGGATTTTCATTTATGTGTATAAAAATATTACTATAAAAAGACAAATTCCTCTGCTTTGTGTGCAACTGACGAAAAGATTATTTAATATACGGCAGATAATCTGGAAAAATTCGTTAACCAGTAATTTTATTAGTATACCAGTAATTTTTTAACATTAGAATACAATAATCTTTAGTATTTTCCCCTGCATGATTGTGGCACCTAGATTTTCACCATGAAAATTTTGTAAATATTTGAGGCTATTGTGCGAGTAAACACGGTAGTTGCAAACAAGGGATAAAGATATCACTTATTTATAAACAAACGCTCCCCAGGCCTTGCTGTTGCCGAATTCAATAAAATGTACAAAACAGAAACAAAATTAGTAAACCAAGGTTTTCCAGGAACAATTGAACATTAGAAGTTATTTTTGCTTTGCAATAGCGTTCCAGTATAGTAAGGTATTACTTAAAAATTGAGTAAGTAGGTTCAGAATTCTTTCGTTCTATGATCTAGTATTTTTAGGGTGTACATAGACTCAAATTCTGGTGCCACAAATTATTTTCTAGATGTCAGTGGCATATTCTCGTTCAGTATATTTATTAATAAATATACTAAGACATAATGTGAATTTGTAAGACACAGATAGTATGGTTGAAATTATTTTAAACTTTGAAAGAGAAACACATGTAATTTATTGCCCAAGTAATACACTGCAAAGAAAAAAAAAAGTATGTTAAACTGACAGAAAAATACTGCCAGCCTGGACGCCAGTTTATTTCTGTATATTTTATGGAAGTCTTCCATATTTTTTCCACATACGGAAGACTTCTGTAAATCACACGGAAAAAACTACATCCTGGCTGACAGATTTTTCTTTAAATTTGGTGGACTTTTTTGCAGTGATACTTATACAAATTACCGATACTGGATAAATTCGATTTTTAAATTTTATAGTTCATCTCTTATATTAGGTATCAGTAGCGGATTCAGGGAGGGGCTAAGGGGCTTCAGCCCCCCCCCCAAAAGGGTAATATTCTGCTTCATTATGCACTTTGTATATGTAAAGTGATCTTTTTTAATCACTTAGCCCCTCCCAAAGGTTTTTACATTGGTTTAGACTAAAATTTTGCTTTATTGTATATTTTGTTTTGGTAAAATAAGTTTTTTTCAAAATTTAGCCCCTCCCAAAACAGAATTTCTGGATCCGCCACTGTTAGGTATTACAGACAGTCAAGATTACCTGCTACATATTACTATTCCCAAAATTAGCTGAATAATTGGCTGATCTAAAGGGGAGTGTGGAACAATGAAGTTATCACCTTTAAATTGCACACTTGAATCTAATATTTGTAGACTTCTGAAAACTTTTAACTTACAATTGAGTTCAGGTTTAGCCTGTTAGTTCTCATCCATTCTTTGACTCCCCTCCCCCTCCTTAATTTTCTAAATCTGCTTCTGAATTCGACCCGTAAAAGGTGAAGATAATCGAGGATTTAAAATTTGGCTTATTTTTTTAATCAGTACCATAAAAAAGGTCTAAGTAAAATATCTGCGTACTCTGCGATGGGGAGAGAGCAAAATTGCAATAAGCCTTACAAGTAGCTTTTGGTCTGTAAAAATGTTGCAATTTACATGTAAAAGCATGTTTGACATCTTATTTTTTATGGCCATAGCCACAAGGTCACGGACAAATTGTTTCTTGTCCTGTACCAGTGTATGTTTCAGCAACCGCGTTGTTAGTGTTTAATGAAGTTCGAGGGCTGCAATTTAATCTTTACTTATTAGCAGTCTTATTGCTAAAAATGCCATGAACTTTCAAGTAAAGATACTGACATTTGTTTAAAAAAATACAAGAAATTTGAAAAATTAATCTTGCTAAAAGCATTCATTATAAAACACTTTTCAACACAATCTTATATAAGATATCTTATCAATTGTATTAAAGATGAAATTAATTTGCTCACTGCCTACGCTGCAAAGATTCGACGAAGCAATGGGTCGTCCATGAATATAATTTAGAGGAGGGTGTAAATACAGTTGAAATTGTTTATAACGACAATTCTTTTATAATGTCAAAATATTCTACATATCTTACTAATAAGACAGAAGCCCACTTATAACGACAGTAGGTTATAATGTCATAAATAAATATAGGGTGTTTCAAATGACGTTATAACCACGTTCAAATAAAGTTGTACTATCTGTATGTAATTATTTAACAGTAAACTTGTTTTGGGGGAAAATATTACATTTCACAAACAAGAAGGCAATTTTAAATACATTCATTCAAAGACAATTCTTTTTTTTACTAATACAAAAAAAAAAAAAAAATGTTTTTTAATTTGCTTAAAGATGAGTGATCTTCATGCGAAAATTCTGTTGCACTCTATTCTATATACAAACACTTCTTATCTGTGAAAATCTCCCTCACCCCACTGCCTTCAGGCAATACGGTATAAAATGGAATCCCACATCTTTTGTCAAAAGCCTTGCGTTAGAGGACAATTTATTACACTCTCATGTCAGAACCACGTGGTATTTTCAGACGAAAGATACGTTTAATTGGTTGCTTAAAGTGTCAGTCATTCTTAACAGGTCCTCCTACAATAGTCACTGAACGAGGGAAATTTCTCCAACTCCGATTTTTTCCCATAAGTGATGGGGCTCTTAAGAGGGCTCTATACTCGGCTCGCTGGGATTGCCGTCCTAATACTTTTCTACAGAGAAAAGTGCCTCTACAGTTTTTCTCTTTTCTCAGAAAGTATTGGATATTTTTGTATCTAATTTTTTTTTTTTTTGTGAATATCAAGTAGAGTTTGCAACTTTGCTTGCTGTTAGATTTGTGCAAAAAAGCTCGGTTTTGAAATAGTGGTTCGCTAAAAATGAAAATTGCGGCTTTCGAACTTTGGTGCATTTCAGAATGATATAAAATTCCTTCCAGCTTAATTAATGAATATCTAATTGCAAGCAAAGTTGCAAACACTACTTGAAATTCACCAAAAAAAAAAAAAAAAAAAATTGATACAAAAATATCCAATACCTTCTGAGAAAAAAGAATAACTCTAGAGGCACTTTTCTCCATAGAAAAGCATTAAGATGGCAATCCCAGCGAGCCGAGTATAGAACCCTCTTAAGGGAATGAAATGAAATTTGGTATAATGATAGATGGCCATTCAACGTAAAGTATAGGCTTTGAATTGTTTTACATTTTGAGATTTTTCAAAAATTTTTGTCCGGCCATCACGTAATAACTGCTGAAGCCAATTAAATGACATTTAGTACAATGATAGATGGTCACTCAACTTAAAGTAAAGGCTTCGAATTTTTTAAAAATTTTGATTAGATTTTGAGATTTTGTTACACACATTATCTCCACATTAGCCTTGGTGGCTGGTAGGTATCATGATACTATTAAAAGAAAATTATTTTAATTTTGCTAAAATAGCATTTACCATGTTCAAGAACTCATGCATATCTGTTTAAAGCATAAATAAATAACGTAATTTATGGAAGAAACGCCGCGGCGTTTATGAGTTTAAAAGTTAAAAAATAGTAAGTGCGGCATTTCTACCGGGTGCGGCGTTTACAATATTTTAAATTTTTTTAGCCAATCTTCAACGAAAAATCAAAAAATTCGTTTAGTGATAATTTTCTCCAAAGATGGCACCACCACCGACACGTACTCTTTAGCGTGCACAGATCACAGCGTAGCAAATCAGAATAGGGCTGTAACATGTTTACTAACACGACGTCACGTCGAGCAAGCCTATTGGTTACGTTCCAGTTTTGCCTACCAGCCATCCTCTAAAACAAGCCTGCCTATTGGTTAGTCTGCCTTGTTTTGCCTACCAGTGACGTCAGAAGCTACAGCTCTATGCGAACCTACCCCTATAGAAAAGAGGTTTGATCTTTGATCCAGTTTCGGAGAAAGTCAGAGAACCCTAGGCCCGTTTACATGTGAAAATGGAAAATGCCGGGTTAAAGCGGAGTACAGGGGAAAACTCGCAATGCATCATGGGAAAGCGGGGTTGACTCTGCATTAACCCTCCTTTCGACCAGGAATCTTTCTACCCCGCATTTTTCCCCCTAAGTAGGGGAAGCGAGGTAGAAAGCAGTCTAAGTCCCGGGATTTACTCCGCATTTTTGCACATGTAAACGGGCCCCCGGAGATGGGTCCATGTCCCGTGCTCTGAAGTGGATGGCTTCATACATCCAACCGATGTCTCCTCAATTAAGTAAAAAGAAAAAAAAAAGGAAAATGAAGAAAATGCACCACCAGCCGAGAAAAAAAAGATCCGGAGATTCTGCATTGTGGCCATTCAATCACATCTAGGGAGCTGATCGCAATAAAAGATGGTAAGCTCCGGGTAGACAACAAAATCGCCGACGACCACGGAGCCTGCTGAAGGACCGAGTTTCCATCCTGGGAGAGACCGAGATGCCGGCTCCGGGAGCATCCAGCGTCCACTCATCCGCGCCCTGAGGTATCTCCAACCCCCAATCACTGCTGGTCAAATGGGTGAGCTCATTCCTTTTACTTCTATTGTTCCCAGACACGTCAGACGATTGACTTAGAAGACCAAACCGCCCATGAACTTTCCAACCTAAATAGTAAAGCTAAAATTTACATTTGAGTAATATCCTGAGCTATAACTTACCAGTAACGCCATGTTTAAATTTTTTTTTTTTTGTTAAATGATAAATGTTAATGCTGTGTTTTTCCTTACCTAGCTAATTTTGGAAGGTCATAAATCTGTTTTATTTTCTTGCTTTACCAATGCTAATCACTGTAATTACTTGTTTGAGTTGGTCTGCATTTCAATGAATTTGCTGCACCCTTTGGTTTCAAAATTGCAAAGTTCTTTTTTTTTTTTTTGTTAACTATTTAAGCTCATCTGTTGGATTGTAAATGAGGGGATTCAAGTAACAGTTAAGGATTTTGTGTGGGATTTCATTTGATGCCTCATGAGGGCTTGGAGGAGGTGGGGACTTGTATGCCTAATTTTTTTTTTCTTTTCGATAGGATAAAAATATATATTTTTTTTATGCTGCAGCAATGCCTTTAACTAAATTTTTGGCTTGGGATCCCAATCGAGCTACGTTCTGTCATGACAAATTTTTTTTTTTTTAGCATTACCTTTTTTTTTTTTACTTTTCCTTTACCAAGGGCTATTAATGGGAAACTAAAGCACTCTAAGATCATTGTTTTTGTGCACTTCTACCATGCGCTGTAATATCCCTGCGCAGTGTTTTACTTACTTTTATTTCTTGATATATTAATGTTGTGAGGCCGCTAGATATTTACCCTTTTATTGTTGAATAAAATTTGTATTTTGGTGATCTAAGGCAATGTCTCTGTGTTTATTTTACCACATCTCCTACACGCACATCAGGCAAGGCTGTGAACTGTGGGTTATTTAACTAACTTCTGCTGTCACAACGCATGAACTAATCTTAATTCTGTTTTGGTAACTTGCTTAATTTGAAATCTAAATTTTAACTTTGCTAAACTATTTTTCACGGCAGTGGTAGTAATACCACACCATAAAGTACATCTTTGGAATCCAAATCTATCTTAACCTACGCCTATTGATACTATTTTAAAATCTTCACCAGGCATATACGAACTATAGGCATATTCCAAATATATCTCGTAGACATTTTAAATAGTGTTTGGAATGAGCATCATAATCCATGAGTGTATCGTGTTTTCCTTCTTTGTTCCATAAAACACTTCTTTGGAATAGAAATCTATATTAAAATCGCCTACCAAAACTGTTTAACAATTTTCGCCAGGCATAGTCAAACTACACTTTACCTTTATAAATACCATTTGGAAAGTGTATCATAATCTATGATGTGTACCGTATTTGTTTTCACTATTCTATAAAACACTTCTTGGGAATTAAAATCTATATTTAAATCGTCTACTAAAACTATTTTACAATATTCGCCAGGCGTTTTCTACCTATACTCAAAATATATTTATAATAAATTGTCGCATTTTGGCACCCAGTTTAGCGATCCTTTATAAAAATTGCAAACCTTGTGCGACTTTCAACATTTTATTAACGCCCCCCCCCCCCCCTCCACATTATCTGGCAAACACATTTCAAATGTGACTCGATGCGAAAATTGTACCAAAATCGTGTCTACACAAAAAGCAAGGTTGAAATTAATAGCACTCTGGTGCTAAATAGAAGTAAATCTTTTACATCTACATTTTAGAACTATAATTAAATTTTAATGAAGTTTTGAATATATATTTTGAAGGGTTAAAGTTCTGTAAAATACCGCAAAAGTGCACTACCCTCTATTAAATGCACCCGTTTTTCACATGAACCTCTATTGTTCTTAAAATACTGAATTTCAGCCAAAATTAGTCTATGTTGTGCACGGTGCGCGTTTAACCCTTCCCCCCCCCCAAAAAAAAAAATAATAAATAAATAAATAAAGTTAATCTGAAAGTTACTTTTTTTTCGCCGTGCGGCTTTGCGCCCTGTGCACTCTATGGAATAAACACTGCCAACTAATTGGTATGCTCAAGAAATGCTGAGTGCTTTTAAAATAAATCCCAATGTTATAAATATCAAAAATAATAAATAAATACCATCAAGAGTTGTTACACAACATTCAGTTTAAAATAACAATTTGCTGAAGCAAGCTTATTACGTAATCAACAGCTGGCCATCCGCGGGCGGGGGGAAATGTTTACTTTTAACTGGAGCCTCTTCTCACAAATCGATTGCTGTTTTCATTTTAATAGCGCCTGGTAGTCTGTCCGAACTTTGTGCGGATGCAAGAAGGTTTTTAGAAGTTATTTTTTTATTTATAAATTCGCCTTTGTGAATATAAACATTGATATCTGACTATTTGAAAATAGAAATCGTAAGCTTCGTAAAATAGTGGCAAATACTTTAAAACATTCTATGGGAAGGGGGAGAAAAAAGGAGATTTTTTTACCGTTTATCCAATTTCTACCGAAATATATCCGATCAACTTAATAGCTTTTTTAATAAATTAGGTCTAATAAGTAATGCAACATATTATTTATTTTTGTTTTGTTTTGTTAATTAAGAAATTATTTTAGAAAACATTGAATTTTATCTGGCATTGACTTCTTCTGACCACTATCACACCCCCCCACCCCCCCCCCACCCCCCCACCAACTCGAGTGAAGCAGCATTGCCTCGAGTGAAGTGAAACTCGAGGCAATGCTGCTTGGATTTCTTGCAGAAAAATCTTTGCCATTTGCAAAGGCACTTGGGGACCTAGCACAATCTTTTCGGAAACCTTTCTGAAACGGAAAAATAAACCTTTTCTCACTCATGACGTCACATTAAGAAAGGGCGTCAATTTGGTCTACCATGATGCTCTCGGGAACGTTCTGATATCGGAAACACTGTCGGAAATTTTCCGCTTCGGATACAAGACAACGTTCGTGGTTATTTTTTCATTGTTTACTTCAAAATCTTCAAAACAATGGCTCGATTGTTAACTTTAGCAGCTCTTGCACAGCAAGAAGATGCTAGAAGGGTGCCTAGGAATCTAATTTCTATTCCTAGGTGTGAAGCGTTCGATTTAACAGAAGATGAATTTATAAAAAATTTCAGGTTGAATAAGTCATTAGCGTTCCAACTGATGGAAGAATTGAAACAATATTTAGAGCCTAAAACAACTTGAAAGACTGCCCTCAACACTGAAATAAAAGTAACTTGTATTTTTTGTGGTCATTTTTATTAAAATATAAATATAGTTATGCACTTTTATGTCATTTATTAAACATACTTTGTCGAGGAAAATCAATTGGTTACAAATTACAAATCAAAAGTTACAATTCTTATGACATAGCTGATCTTTATATACTGTACCATATAAATGAAAGAAAATGTACTTTCACCTTAATAGAAAATTAATTTCTATGATAGATCTAGCACAAGTAATTTGTATTGTCTTATTTGCTAGCAAATCTACTTTTTATGTAAGAATTTCAAACCATCACAAATTTAATAGTATCAATATTTCAAACTGTAATTTTGATGACATCCTAAAAACTTGTCTAACAAATTTTACTTAAGAAATATTTTAACTTTGGTGTAATTGCTCATTGTATATATTAATGTACATTTGTATTTACTTTTTGAGTAATAAACTTTTAATTTTTCTGTAGGTGTTGTGTGCATTGAATTTTTTTGCATTTGGATGCTACCAAAGAAAAATTGGAAATGATTTTCACATTCTGCTCTATCCCAAACAAGCGTTAGCAACTTCATTAAACAGGTGTCTAATGCAATGTTAAGACATCTGTTGCAAAAATATGTCTCATTTTTTAATGATCAAAGGTATAATTATGAAAAGTATACTTTCAATTTTTTTAAATTTATACATGTATTTTATTTTTATACTTTCAATTTTTTTAAATTTATACATGTATTTTATTTTTATTATGTTTTCTACTTGTTTGATCTTCTATATGAATTATTTACAAATGAATAATCTACTTCAGAAAGTAAAAGCTAACCGGGAGTACTGTAATTTTAACAACTCGTAATAACACATCTCTAAATTGGGTATGCTTATAATCTTGTAATATTGCACCATCTATTACAATACAGATGCAGAATTCCCAATCATCTTACGAAGTCCATAATTGAAAAAGTTTTATAAGGCTTTCTTAAAACGAGCTTATTTTTTGCCCAATTTTTATATCAATACAGGCCACAATTTACTTTCAACAAACTGAAAACTCATAAGTAGTACTCTATGAAGAAAAATTAAGTATTACTCTATAGTAATATCATAAGTAGTAGGGGAGAGGTGGCATGAATGGGACATTTTACATTCTGCAATTTAAAAAAAAAAATCTACTGCAATTATTTTAATGAAAATTGTTTGAAAATAAACATCAATGTCTTAGTTTTCAGGAAACATTCACAAAAAAAACATTTAAACAAGTTTAATAAGTGTGAAAAGTAAAAATACAAAGTTTCATAATTTGTCCCATTCATGCCTGACAGTGTCATGAATGGGACAAGATAAGGCATGAATGGGACATACTAAAATAAAATATTTAAAGAAAAGTTTTATCCTTATTTCTATGTATAGCACAATTATTTTAATCTGCAAAAGAATTCTAATGGTTACAAACAAAACAACTGGTTTACATATTTAAATATATCAAAAGAAAAAAAGGTAAAAGAAAAAGGTCCTTATTGGAGAAATAATAGAAGTACATTCATTTTATTGGGCCAAATTTGCTCTCCAAAACTTCAAAGTTTGTAGAAAATGATAAAAATGCTTTAGTGCGTGCTGTGCCACAATTTTTGATTGGTTTGGGAAGCTTTGAAAGAATGTCATTCAGAGGAACATAAACAATTTCATCATTTATAGGATAAAAAAAACTTGTGGATTCGCCTTTTCTCCGTAAAAATTGTACTTTTACTTCATCGCAATCAGGTGTAGACATTATTCTTCCTACGTAACATACGCTTGTTTTTTTGGTGAGAAATTTCACAATTACAAAGTCTTCTTCAGTTAAGGTGATTTGATCACAGTTCTCATAATCATATGTGTCACATCCACAATCAATAGAGTCTTCCGAATCCTGAAATTTAATATCAATACTTGATCCACTACTGCTTGTTTCATCCTGAATTTTTTTATTTTTCTTTGATTTCAAAATTTGTTTCTGATTTTCTCCATTACTGCATGTTTTTTCAATTTTCTTTCGCTTCAAAAGTCGTTTTTTCAGATTGTCCATATATTGGTTCTCTAACTGAATCTTCTCAGGGGTACTTGTAATTATGGCAGATTTTTTCTTTGGTCTTTCACTTTTATTCTTTCTTGGTTGAGCTTTGGGAAATGGACGGATACATATTAGACATTCACTCAAAAAAGAACAATCTGAACTACTTTCTACAGGGTCATCTAACACAGGGGTATCAGGAGATATAGCTTCTTGAATGCTTGAAACTTTCTCATTAGGCTGATCCCGATCTGTAACAAAAGCAGGTAGGAAATCATCAGGAGAAAATAAGAATTTATTGAATGGATAAATTCCAGTTTTCTGAAATCCACTTAATATGTTTTGTGGAGTAAAGGAAGCAATATAGGCCTTATTTGCAAGCTCTGCAACATTATAAATAGTAATTGTTTTTCCAGGGAAAGAAGTCATCCAATCATTAATGGCTTCTTTATACCTTCTTTTGAATGGACCATATACTGAGACATCTAAAGGCTGTAACCTGTGGGAGCAATGAGGAGGGAAAGTCAAGATGACAACACCATTTTCACGAGCATACTTTATAACTTGGATAGTAACATGAGTCTTATGATTATCAAGTAATAGCAAAACTGGTTGGTCCTTCGTAATCTTTGCATACTTAACAAAATGCTTAATGCTTTCATAAAAACTGTCTTCATTTATCCAGCCGTTACCACTGGCCAAACCCAGACTTCCAGCTGGAGCTCCATTCAACATATACTCTTTAAAATGTACCCTAGGGAATACAAATGTTGGGGGTATAGAATTTCCTATTGCATTAATGTAAGGCAACATTGTTACTAATTGTCCCCTTTCTGCACTAGTAGCCTGACCAACTTGTTTTAAGCCACGCACTGCAATAATTTTTGGTGGCTCACACACTGTAGTGCAGGCAGTTTCATCACAGTTCCAAATATTTTCTGGCGAAAATTTATATTTCTTCATCACTTCTTCTAGATTATTATAAAAAAGTTTTACATTATGAGGATTGAAGGCTGTAGCTCTAGCTAAGCTAGTTGCTTCTGGTTTGCGAATTGATAAATTTGAATGACGTTTCATAAAACCTTTAAACCAATCTATTCCTGCTTTTTGATCTATTTTCCAAGTTTCTGGATATTCAATATTTAATGCTTCAGCATACTGGAAAGCTAATTCTCTTGTTTGAACAGAAGTAAGACCATGGCACATTTTAGAAGCTGTCTGTAGATATAAAGATAGTTCTTCTTCTTGGGTTGTGCTAAATGTTTTCCGATTTCCAATATTTGGATTATGTGAAAACTTTTCTATCCCTATTTTTCTTGCTTTGCAAACACTGTGACTTAGGGAAGACTTGGAAATTCCAAATGCCTTTGAAACTGTTCTAATGCTAAGACCCTTGCTTATTACTTCAGAGACAGCTGCCTCCATGCTTTGACAAGATATTCTTAATCTTTTGCCCTTTATTTTTTCTTCAGTCATTTTCAATCTGAAACAAAATTATTTTGTTTAAATTGCCTTATTTGAATAATTTAAAGTATGAAAAACGAGAATGAAATAAATTGTATAAAAAAAAACAAAAATCCATGAAGCTTGCAATTATTTTATCACTGCCTCTTTATAAATATTAGACAGTGAAAAAAAATTATGTACTAAAATTAAAAAGTACTATATTTTATAATTTATATAATTTGATACTATCTGCTTTTATAATATTACATACTGAGAAGTTCTAATCTAAGTTTTAAATGACCCGTCAGTTCTACTATTAAAAGGATGTGTGAAAGATGTAAACAAACATTCTTAGATAGAAAGTCATTCTGAGTAATGAATGGGACAGTCCCATTCATCGCTTCATTTTTTGTCCCATTCATTACTTTAACCTATGTTGGGATAAAATCAAAATCAAAAGTATAATAACTTTGTATCTATCTAATTTAATCCTGCTGTTTGTAAAGTAAAATATATAAGGTATATAAATTACTAGCGGATATCTATCTAAACAAACTCTTAAAACATAATATTTTGATATTTATATGTTAAGAATTACTTACTTTTGAGTCTTGAAATCACAAAATGGCAATTTCTGTCAACACTCCTGCATTCATTTCACTTTTGTTTTGTGTGAAGAGGTATAACACTTAGTGCCATCTACTAGCTAAATTTCATATTAAAAAGATGTATACTTAAAGATTTATTGCTAATGTCCCATTCACAACCTGTCCCATTCATGCCACTTCTCCCCTACTCTATGAAGAAGAATGTAAAATTATTTGTTTACATTTGAAATGAATGGTGGATTATATAGTTGAGGATTAGAGGGAGTGCTATTTTCATTCTTGTCTTTGAAACTTACAGGCCATGAAGAAATTAAGAAAAGTTATAATTTTTGGTACAGATTGATAATTTAGAATTTTGATATTATAACAGCAAGAATTATGATTTGGAAATATTAGATATGTAATAAAACTACTTTTCCATTCTCTTTTCCTTTATAAAAGATGTCTTTTATGAAAGATTTTTCAGTATAAAAATCCGTACATTTATAATTTTTAACTTAAAAATTTACGTTATTGAGACTTGATTTACATAAAAAATATTAATACTAAAGGAATGAAATGTCTATAAGGAGTGTTCGAAAAATTTCCTCTTTTTTTGCACACTTTTTCTCTAACTTTTGGTTTATTGCAGCAACTGAACATATTAATTGATTGAGATGAAAGTTTACACTCTTGTTACTGAATCAATTAAGTTAAACTTCATTGCTAGGTATAAGAAATTTTTAAAAAGGAAAATTTTTCTAAACACCTATTGTACATAGGCACCAGGAGGGGGATGCACTTGCACACCCCTGAATTTTGAAAAAAAAAAAATAATAATGAATGGAAAACAATTTGTAATCTGACTTCTAAAAGTATATTTTTAAATTTAATAATAATAAAATTATTTGTTGCACGCTTTTGCACCCGTTAGATAAAATATTGCTGGCTTCGTTGAGTATATAGTACACAATCAGGAAACTATTCAAATCTTGTGGCCACCCTGTAAATGAAGCACTTGGTGGTGTTAACACAATGATAAAATGCGTAAAAAATTAATTTATTTTCCTATTAACAATCTTCTCCATTTCCCCTCTAGAACACAAGTACTTCTTAAGGAAGCCTTTTTTGTGGACTTGGAGGAGTCTTGGGTGCAATAAACTGCACCCATGTAGCTATAGTTGCTCCTCCAAATGATGGGTTTCATAACAAAAAAAAAAAAAAAAAAAAAAAAAAAACCTACGTTAACCGAAAAGGCTGGCATTCAATGAATGTGCAGTTGGTAAGTATTTTGCCAAAACTTAAGTAAGAGATCTGTGTTTTATTTAGCTGTGAAGAAACCAAAAAAAATAATAATCTTTTTCTTTTTATACTTTCTTATTGTTTTACTTATCTTTTAGGTATGTGATTTAGACTTAAAGATTACAAAGATTGTGGCTAGATTCCCTGGTTGTATGCACGGTGTCTTTATATGGCAATCATGCAATTTAAAAAGAGCATTTGAGAGTGGTACCAAGATTCATGGTGATGGTTGGCTGCTAGGCAAGTATATTTTATTTTTCAGATGCTTTGTTGCTATTCTTCATACCTACTTATTTTTACTTTTATCGATAGGGAGTCCTCTCAGTTATATAATTTGCAGGTTTTCCTTTCTTTTTAAACCTAAAAATCTTCATTTATTCATTTTAGGAGATAGTGGCTATCTGCAGGAAGTACATCTGCATGTACCCTATAGCAGAGTTTCCCCTGGGTACGCTGAAATTGAATATAATGCTGCTCATTCAAGAGGAAGGAGCGTCATTGAATGCTGCAACGGTGTTCTCAAGAACAGGTTCAGGTGTTTGTTAAAACACAGAACTCTGCATTATATGCCTGAAGCAGCATGCAGAATAATAAATTCATGCATTATTTTGTACAATATGTGTATAGAGGCCGAAATATTTTGGGATGCGATAGATCTTCCTGAGGAAGATCAATTGTTTGATACAATTGAATAAATTATTTTGAACATTGATGTAATTGCTTCTTTTTTCCTTTTAAGCACCAAGTTCCTAATTTCTTGCAATTAGGATTACATACTTTTTACAGAAACAGATATATATACCAAGCCAAATGCTGAATATTCAGCATAGTTTAGGCTGAATATTAATTTTTTAAAATTTCATTTTAATTGTAAATAAAATATTGCTTTTGAGACTAACTAAAATCCATTTTACATTATTTGTAGGTACTTAGAAACACACATCACTATATTATCAGTAAAACTAAAAAAGTCTTGGTCATGAAAAAATATCTTTTGCAGAGTTAAATGTATCTCAGTTATATAATAACAGCATAATTATATTTTGAAATATTCATAATTTAATAAATATGCTATGGTAAATGTGATTAATCTGGTAACTATACATAATCACATCATGTTTTGGCCTTTACAGCCTCTGAGCAAAACATATAATAGCAACTTTTCAAAATTATGTTTGTAATTGAGGATCTGAAAAAATTGCTACTTCCCCACCCAGTAAAGAAATTAGAAAATCAAGTCAAGTAGTGTCATCCAATAGAAAAGCCTGTAATTCTGTAATATTATTAAATACATTAGACTATGTTTCGTTCACCTTAAAATTCAGTGACTCAGGATATTTTATTATGAGATTAACATATTGAATTATAACTAAGCAATACTATTTGTAAATGCATTAAAAAAATATTTTGTTTCCAGTTCTCTCTTTGTTTTCAGCTGAATATGTAGAAATATTCGGCTACAATTAGTCGGTTGAATACCTGTTCAGTATTCGGCTTACCAAATATTCAGCCAAATAGGCCGAATTGAATAGTGGCCGAATATTCGTTACATCCCTAGATGAAAGGCAAAAATTTCTTATGCGGGAAAACTTCTTAAACAGGAGATATGGTTGGTGAGTATCTGGAAAGCAAAGATATTCATCGAATGGTTTGGCCAGCCAAATCTCCTAACCTTAACCCCATTGTAAATGGTTGGGATGCTCTTGGGAGGGCTATTGCGATACGCCAACCCCCACCCAGAACCATTCCGATGGTAAAAACTGTTCTGGTAGAAAAGTGGGTGGGTCTTCCACAAGCACTCCCTATCTCTCTTATTCGCAGTGTGCATACTTGTTGTGCATGCTATCTATCTGTCAGAGGTTACCACACACCATACAAGCCTCACTTTCATCATGAAATTCAGTCCACATTGGACTGTTGGCAATAACTGTTGCCAATGAATAGCACTTTAATTTTTGCTTTGCACACATTATTGCCATACAATAAGCTATATCCATAGCAAACTTCATTTATTTTTATCAGTATTTCTTGAGATATTTGGGAAAATGCTTTCCATCTCTTAATTTTGTCCACCAGTGTATTATATAAATAATATTTAGTTTATAATTACAGTATAGAACCTGTTATCCGGAATGGTTGGGACCGGGTGTATTCTGGATAACTGAATTTTCTGGATAATTGGTTGAGGATTAACATATCTACTGATTTGATTGGTAGCATAAATGTTACTCTCTGTTTTTGATTTGAATTAAATATTAATTTTTAATATACCAGAAAAATAATATAAAAAACTCTTAATATGATTGAGATAAATAATAATCATTTAGAGAGGAAGTAGTAAATGTATGATAACTTCTTGCAAACTTAGTCACACACAAAAAAAATTAATAAAATACCTTACCAGATTGCTTATTTTATAAATTCTAGCTGTAGCACTCAAAATATAAAAACAAAAATGTAAGAAATATTTTTAAAAAACCTCATTTTCGGCTTTTCCCTTTGAAAAAAATAGGAATTTAATCGATTGAAAAATGTTTCTGGATAACCGGTTTCCGGATAAGAGGTTCCATACTGTACTTATATAAATTATTTTGCACCCTTAAAAAAAAGTAAAACAATATAATTAACTATTCTATGTTAAATCATTTTGAAAAAATATTCGCTTTAAGCATTATTTGAATCGATTTTACAAAAGAAAAAATCCCGTTTATTTATTTTTTTGTTTTTTATCAGCAAACTTTAATTGGCCTTTCATTTTTTTAAAAAAAAATTCATTCGCATTTTCAACTCCTTTAATAAAACAATGTAAAGTTTCTAGTCCTATAACAGCATCTGTAAAGCTGAATTTCCAAAACCTCTTATTCAGTTTCACTCATTTCTTAACTTTTTGTCTCCTCTGGAATTTCATGCACTGTTAGCATTTCACTTGCCAATACAGTCATTCTCAGTCCTAAACATTGATTTCTGTACACAATAAAAGAAGGGAGGGGGATGGAAGGCACATGTTAATGGTGTATATCAAAGAAAAAAAACTGTTTTTAGTCTTGGTACACAAATTGAAATAAACTAATAGCACCATGGTCTCCAAAAAATTCCAGATGGTTCTTCATAAGCTGCTTACACACTGCCATAAGCGAAAAAGCTGTGGTGTTTGCGAAATTTTCAGAAAAAGTTCTGAAACATAGATCTGAGCTAAGATTTTTCGAAGAGTGACATGCTTTGCAAAAATTTCTGCTTTTTAAGAATTTTTTCTAAAAGTTTTGAAACTGATATAGATTTATCGTTTATTTCAGTATGTAGTACAGCTTCTAAAGAGACAGTTTCAAAATTTTGACCTGCCTGGCATAATTAGTTTATATGTACTTATGTACCAAAATCACATATTTTTTCGAACAACACCGTTAACACGTTCTGATAGTAAGCTTAGAAGTGGTGGTGGGGGGAGGGGGGAAACTCTTTTAGCCGGAAAGTGGTTGGAACAAAACTTTTTTAATGAGTTGTTTTAACATTGTAAGAACAGGGAAAAAGTGGGAACCACAAATAATAACTTTTTAAGCGGGAAAACGTCTTAAATGGGTTTTACTGTATTAGGGTGATTCAGACCGAATTTTTTTTTTTTTTTTTACTCTCAACCCCTAAAACTGATCTATTTCACTAGAAAACAAACCAGGATTTTACGGATTACATATGAAATGATTGTAAATGAGGAAAATGAATCTAGCTATGATGATAGACAGTGACAATGAATATCAACACACAAAAATCTCACATACAGATAAACTGATAGTTAGTTAAATTGAATGTATAGAACAAGAAGCAACAGGAGCAGCAAAAGCAAAACACTGCAGCAAGAAAACTCCAGAGCAGCAAAAAAAAAAAAAAAAGTAGGGATGCACATAAAACCATATTTTGTCATCTAACGAACAGTTGGTTAAAATTCTAACCAAATATTCTGCCAAATCCAGGGATGTTAATTCTGCGCCGAGCTGCTCCGAAACGCAAATCTTGCGCCGAACTGCGCTTTTAGCCGATTTTTGCACCGAGCTGCGCCGAATACGTCATTTTGACTCTTTGTTAATTTTTTTGCCACGCTTGCAAACTTTGTTTTTCTTATCTGCATTTATTGTAAGAGTTGACTCTAGATTGATTTTGCAAGGCGCAGCGCCCGGTGGCCCTTTTATCGTCTTTTTAGTGCCCGGCAGCCCTATTTCTCATCTTTATTAAAAAAATTATGATTTTAAATAATCCGAAGCCCTCCTGCTTTTACATTTTTATTATTATTAGTCAGCAATCACTACTTTTTATTTCTTACATACCATTTGCAGCTAATCACGAAAATACGTTAATTAAAACGGCTCCTTCACAGAAATACGATTGAGTACAATATCATAAAAATAGCTGAAAAAACACTCAAAATACTGGTGTTAAACGATAAAGTAATTAAAAAACTTTGTAAAAAACACGCATAAGAAGTAAAAGGAAAGAGGATACGCGTTTCGTTCAAAAATTGTTTTGAACTTCTTCAGTCCAAGCCCTTCGACGTAAAGAACACAGGGAACTGAAAACTTTTCAGTTCCCTGTGTTCTTTACGTCGAAGGGCTTGGACTGAAGAAGTTCAAAACAATTTTCGAACGAAATGCGTATCCTCTTTCCTTTTACTTCTTATGCGTGTTTTTTACAAAGTTTTTTAATTACTTTATCATAAAAATAGGTTCGATTGAAAGCGGCCCTTTCACGAAAACCGTCTATAAAATCGGATCTTCCCCACAAATGCCTTTTTAAAATATTCTATTCTTTCAGATCGAAATACTGTTACTGCCTTTTTCATTGTCTTTGCATTTGCGCGAGCCGAGTATCCCAAAAAGGGGCCTCTCTAGTATGTTTTGTTTTTGCTGACTCAATGAGAAGCCCGATCGGCCCGGCAGAACTACCTGGGCATTTTACTAAGGAGTTGGCGGAAGAAAATACGGTTGGGAAAATCAAAATTTTCTTAAGTTATCTAAAAATTTGCGATTCCATCTATCAATCCTCAAATATTGGTAGGTACGTTTGATAAATAAGTAGTTGCTAATTATCAAACAATCATTATTCCAGAGTTCGTCGCCAGCTGTATATAGTTATTGCTCTTTATGTTTTTAATAGTTTTGCGCACTAGCAAGTTTTTTTTTTTTTAAATTTCCCTCTAAACGATTTCCTCTTTTTAATCGGCTTACAGCTATTTACTAACCATACATAATTAAGGATGATACAGAAAGTATGCCATAGCAAAACGATGTTTTGCTATTCGAAAATTTTGCGTGATTTGCTTGTTTGCTATGGCAAGCCTAGACAAGGGATATCTCCTAAGGGGGGGTGCCTTGGTTGGATGATTTTTTAAAGAGTTCTAACGTGTATTGACGTTACATTTGATGAAACCGACAAAAACTCCAGACTGACAGTCGCGCGGCCGCACTTCAACACTTCCGGCGTCTACTATGTTCGGTGGCTTTATCCACTCAAATCGATCTAAAAAACGTGCGATTTGTGACGTTTTGCGAATAACGCAATTGAAAGACATTATACTTTTGCCAAAAAAGGAGCATGATAATGATCTTTTGCTTTAGCAGTGTAGCGTTAGGGTTATTGGCGCCCGGTGCGGTCCTTCAGTTTGCCGCCCCATTCATTCTAAGTTTCAGCATTCTGCCCCCATTTCGGTCCTTTAGTTTTCCACCATATTATTTTTAAGTGTCCTGCCGGCCACCATCTTTTTTTTTTTTTAATCTTGCCACCCGGGCACCCCTCCCCTCTTATTACGCCACAGTTTTAATTATATAAAATTAGAGTAACTGCAGAATTTAGTAAATCAGACTACTGACAAGATTTGGTATTCTAAATATTCGTATTATATATTTTCTGTTTTTTTTTTTTTTTTAATTCTCAACATTTTAATGAATGAAGAAAAAATATTAAAAGCAAAAGATAACTAGTTCTGGGAAAGGATGTCTTAAGAAAGCAAACTGTGTCATCAGTTAACAGATAGGTTATTCATAAAACAAACTGTCATCAATTTAAGCTTATTTTCAGTTTTTAAAAACTTTAAAAAAATTCGAAATAATTCTGGAAGGTTTTTTAATATATAATTTGTTTGAGTGCTTCTGGCAAAAGGATGTTAATTATTTTTATTATTTTAATTATTTTAAGCTGATTAAAAACATTTGATAGTTAAAATATTAATGCTTTTTTCATTTTCAAAAGATTAAAGCAAGGTTTAAGAAAGAAAATTTTTAAAGAGACTTTTTTAAGTATGTTACAAAAAATTAAAAATAAAGCTTTATGAAAAATAAATTATTTAAAATATGTTAAACTGTATTCCATACCTTCTGAATTCAATTTTCCCAATTTCTATAGTTATCAATTGATGGATGAGTTGAATTGTTTGATGCAATTCCAAATAATGTCTAATAGTAATAAAGGTATATATTCAGTAACTTTAAAAATCTTTACTTGGTAATCATTCAATAATTATAGCGAACAAAAGAATTTAAATAAAATCATGAGTTATATATTATTAAATTTCGTACATCCTGCACTGCAGAAATTTTATTATTTTTATTACATGCTAAACACATCTATCCTAATCCACTTACACTGACAGTCCTTTTCTGTTTAAAAGTTTGTACCAATATAGGTGAAATATCATATATGAATGTGATCCAGTAATTGTGGTCCAGTAGTGATAGTGTGATAAAATTGAGGAACAAAAATTAACAGTCCCTCTGCCTTCCCCTACTGCCTAACAAATCATGTCTAGCTAAAAATTTCTGAAACCTTCCTCAATAAATGTACTATTCTTATAAATAATAAACATCTACATCACGTAATTTTGAGGGGGAAAAAATTAAGCAGAAAATTCAAAATTACTTAGATTAAAACTGCTTTTTTTTAAATCAAAAACTTCTAGTTATGTACAGATTTAATTCACATATTTATGTCATGTTTAGAGCAAAATATTATCAACAAATCATTTTTCCTATTTCGCTTACTTCTACAAGATTTTTCTCTAAAAGAAGGGGGGGGGGGAAAACTAAACACAAACTGGAAAAAATCGAACTATGCATTGTAAGTCAGAACACATATTACAACTCTACAAGTTAAATTTTTGGGGATCAGATAGTTTCAAACCACTTTCTAGATATGTTATCTACCTGTACATTATCGTGGAACCCCAAAGTGCCCTTTTTGAGAACAAGGGTGCCCTTTTTGAAATTTCCCCCCAGGCGGCCTTTTTTTCTAGAGTCAACACAGTAAAGAAATCTTCAATTTTATGCTCCAAAATCATGTTAATTCTGATCCCAAATCTTAGTTTTCCTCGCGGAATCTAAATTTTTTTTTGTGCTCCCAAATGGAATTTTTCTGCTCCCGAGGTGCTCCCAAATGAAATTTTTTCTGTTCCCGGGGTGCTCCCAAACCGAATGTTTGAGTTAACATCCCTGCAAATCATTTAGCCAAAAATTAGCCAATTGACGTTTATTTATTATGAGCACTTATTATTTTCAGAATTTTTTTTTTTCTGGTTACTGTTTCTTATTTAAATGAGTTAGTAAGTTTAATCTAACATGTCAAAATTTAAGAATAGTTTAAAAGTAACATTATATAAATTTAACATCCAAATGTTTTCTGTTACATTAAAATTACTTTGTGATGCTGTAAGAGTAACAATTTCAATTAATTTTGTACTATTGTACAACATATATTACACAAGAAAAAAAATGTTTAACAATTGTTGAATATTTAAATATGTTTACATTCTAGTTTTGGGTGAACCAAGTATTCGCTCTGACTTTTATAAAAAACTTTCGATGATGGATTCAAATAAGACATTATTACAAGCATAACAAAATAAAATTTTATTGGGATAATTTCATATTAAGTATGTTGGCGATTGCCACGAAAGCATCTGCTTTTTGTTGCTCAATGGCTAAGCTTTTTTTTTTTAGTTCCAAATTTTCTTGGAGAATCTGTAACTCTTCCTCTTTGTGTGCATTTTATTTCTGGAGAGCCTCAGCACACAGTGTGAGTGCTGTGGCTATCTCCTTTTCACTTTCAATTAATTGCTTCGAATTTACTGCTTTTAGTATCACGGGTTTGGTCCGGATTCTTTTTGATTTCTGCCTCCAATCCTTTTTTAATACAATCCTGTTGAAGTTGGAAGTTGGAGTAGTTGTTTGGGTAGGTTGAGATGTACTTGGCTGTACGGGCTCAAGAGGAACATCTTCCAATTCCAAGTTTTGGCATTCCTCAGCTGTTGGAATAAATGCGTAAAAAAGAAGAAAATCAACCACTTTAAGAAAAGAGAATCAGTAAAGATCTTGGAGGCCGTCCATAAATGATGTAACGCTTGGAGGGTGTGTGTGCGATATTGTGACTAGGGGGGTCTGGTATAACAAGAAGTGTGGCATCGCACATTCTGGTTAAATTACATTTAATATCAGCAGATTAAATTTTGGAAGTATTGAAGGTATTTTTTTAATCTGGGTTAAACAACTTTCATGTGATATTTTTGGCTTACTTTCTTTTCTTTACAGAAAAGGTATTGAGAGTAGGTTCTGAGAATTTAGTAGCTGCAGAAATCTTTTTAGTTGTACATTACTGTTTTTGTACATTACTCAAACTTTCATTAAAACACCTAGTTAAACTTTAAAAATAAAACTTGAAATATGATCTATGTACAGCTTTGGTTCTGAACTGCAAGTGTATGATTATGTAATATAGCGTGACATGTG
The DNA here is from genome assembly GCA_038373885.1 of Cheiracanthium punctorium. Lineage (NCBI taxonomy): Eukaryota > Metazoa > Arthropoda > Arachnida > Araneae > Cheiracanthiidae > Cheiracanthium > Cheiracanthium punctorium. The sequence continues at coordinate 33,279 of JAWZYV010014213.1, read as the reverse complement.
ACAAAGGGAAGGGGGGGGACAGTGTATGGTGAAGTATGACACTTTGTGTCAAAGGGGGAGGGGGTCAAAAATATTGAAAAAAAAAGTGCGACATCATTTATGGACAGCCCCTTAAATGGCACTTTTTTTTAAATCATCAAATTCCAACATTTTTGCTTATTGCACCATAATGTATAGTTTATGCATTAAACATATCGTAATATAGTGATTTGTCCAATCCACACACCTTGGGAACAAGCAGTTGGCAGATTATAGATCATTGTTTTATTTGCATTTCTTAACTTTAATTATGAGGATTATAAAATGAATGCTTGATAAATTAATGGTAAAAATTAATTTTATTTCAGCTTTCTCAATTTTGTACATACATGGAATCAACGAAGGGTAGAATCTTGCGATTTTTTTTGGTCACAGCTGCCAGCCTGCGAATGAAAATTAAGGAAATTTCATTCATGGTTAATTAAAACATTTATGTAAATCAGAAAATTAGTTTTCAATGAGGTCTATTTGCAACTGTGAATAGCTAACAGTAAAAAATTTGGTCACACACACAAATCAAATTAAATCATTAAACTTAAAATAACTGCAACTCTGCATAAATGTATAGTTAAAAATTTTATTAACTATGTTTCAAATAAAAATTAGCAAATTAACTTTACATATTTATAAACACTGTTTTAGGTTTTTTTTTTTTTTTTTCCTTGCTGCTGTTTTATATTTAAAGGAGCCAGTAATAGTAAGGTTAATGTAATGTGTCATAAGATTTAAGAAAAGTTGAAAAGCAACAAAATTTACATTTTACATAAGAGTGTTTTCTCTTACATTAAAATTACTTTAAATATGATGCTGTAGGTAACAATTTGAATTAATTTTGTACTTATGGTACTATTCTGTTACATACCAAATACCAACCAAATATTTAGTGCATGCCCAATTTCAACAAAACGTAATAAAATAAATAATAGCAAATTTTCAGGGCGTCTATTGCTTTGGAAAATCTGGAAAAAGCCCCGGGAAAATGGCCCAGGAAAATTTGTAAAAATAATCAATTTTTTCCCATATGCACTTTTTTTTTGCCTTTTTCTAACCTTTTATTTCTAAGGTCGAACTCGAAACTGAAGACATTAAGCGGTGTGTTTATATAAGAAGGGGGAGCTGGGGCTCATAAATTGTGATGGAAGGATGAAAAAGCTGTCGTTAGCCCCACTAACACACAATACAAGCGATCAGCCTTTTTTTTTTTTGGAAGTGTGCATCCTAAGTTTCGTTTTAACTTGACAGCAGAGATCGATCTAAGATTTTTTCAGAAGAATAAAAATACTCCTTAACCATTTTAGAAGGAGTATTTTCCTATTCACAGGAGTAATTGAAGCAACGAACAATTATGCTACATTTACAAATGCATAAGTAAATTGCATTTAACACATAAGTCATATATAATAACTGATTACACAATCTAGGTACACTGTTAGTGTTAACTGTAAATTTCATTGTTTACATTAAAAGTTATCACAGATTTCAGAGAGCTGACTGTATATAAAAATCATTTTCAAGAGGAATTCTCGCTGTAATCACACATCATAAAACCGAATTTTATGTGGAAAAGCAATGCATAAAAACATGCATTCCGAAATTCATAAGGTGTATCAGGGTGTTGACAGATCAGGGATATCATGGAAAAATCAGGGTACTTTATCAATCTGGAAATATCAGGGAATTTTGCAAAAATATTTAAAAATCAGGGAACTTTCGTTTTTGCCTAGTGAACTAGATAATTTTTAACTGTCAATATGATGTGCGGCTCTGTTCTGGATCAAACGATACTCAACTGATGCACAGATACACACATTTTACAAATCCGAAACCAGAATACAGATCATACGAGAACATAGAAATATGAATCCGAGACTCAAGTTATGTAGGCACTATTGCTGTACGAATCCGAAAAAGCCCATATATAAATAAAGTAGCATATAGATAAAATGAATGGTAAAAGATGATTTAGTCTTCTGGGACATTTGAATGATGCCTGAAAAGCTCCCCTGCAAGACGATTTTTTTTAAATAGATAGTGCTCATTTTTAGCCTTTTTACATATTTTTTTTTTTTAATTTGAAACGATACATTGATTGAAATAAAATAAGTTGACTAGGTTGCCAGTTTATTTTGATCAGTCATCCTTACGCTTAAAATTGAATACTATCTCTCTATTCTAAAAAAAAGTAAAGGTTGCTGGTGCTGTCAAAGCTTGTGGACCTATCTCCTCCTAAACCGTAGGGATTTGAGTTTCGACTAAGGTGCCCACAGATTCGTAAAATTCCGAGGAACCTGCTAAGCTGATTTAAATTTCGAAAATCGAATTATTTTAGAAGATATTAATAAAAAACTGAAAAAATAAACCGAATGGTTGCCAGATTTGGCATAAAATCATTCATTCCTTTGCAACAAAGCATTTCCAAGTATCTAGAATTGTGTGAAATTAACAAACATGAGTTAGAATTATGCCCATTTTATGCCAAAATAAAAACTATATGAAATAAGTAACTCAAAATGTGTTACACAAAGTTGACAATTTTCAAATAGTAAGTTCGCTTAGACAAAAGGAGTTTAGAATGAGCGATTATTCGTTTTTCCAAAACAGAATAACTAATAACTTGAAAATAAAAAATAATTAAAATGCAGATTATTTTAAACCCGGTTCTCATCCAGCTGGATTATTTGCTACCAGTAGAAATATTTGGCGGCATTAACTATGCCATTATAGCAGTTATAGTACACTTTGGATATTTGCTAGCACGACGAGATGGTATAATCCGTGGTGTTAAGTACGCCAATCAGCAAACGATTATGTAAATGAAAATATGGATAACGGTTTTCCGGTAACCTTAAATGAACAGTAAATATAGGTTGTGAGCATGTGTAAATCGCCAAATAATGAAAAGTCGCCATTGGTGGCAGGCTATTCTATCTGTTCCGTAGCTTTTATTAACTTTACATGTACGCAAGTCGCCAAATAATGAAGAATCGCCATGGGTGGCAAATTTGCAAGGTGTCTAATAGGTTTTACATTATTAAAAATACACCTGAAACATATGTTCTGATTTTATTACGCTTTAGCTCCTAATTCATATAACTTTTGAATGGCAACATTAAATATCATTGTGTTTCTGAGGAGTGCAAATAATTTTTCCAGCGATTATAAGCGGAGTCCGCACTCCAGGTGGAGTATAACTCAGGACCCGTACAACATGGATTCCCATAACAAAATATCTTCCGTGTTATGAGGGGTAGGGGTCTACTGTAGTGTGAAGTTTAAATTTTTATGTACCAATGAAGATGCAAGAACCAAGCAATGTGTAGCTTAGCTCAGTAACATTCTATCTGATCCAATCTTCAGGTTTTGTCTGTTGAAATTATGTCTTTTTTACGAATAAGCCTGATTAGGGGCCGAATGCCTCATACGAAAAGCGGGCGTAGCGAGTCTGGGGGCCTTGGCCCCTAGTCTTTATAAAATGAGGAAACTTTCTGCGACATATTGTCTTTTAGTGTTCAACTAAATTTTATGTTTTGATTTATGAAACTGAACTACAATTTTATTAATATTAAGCATTTTTGTGGTTTTGTATTATTTATTTCCCTATATGAAGCATTCACCTGTTGGTGCATGATACACAATGGTGATTTACATGAAAGATTATGGTATGTATAAAATTAGTTCTGGAAATATGATAAAGATAGTCAAGGAACTTTTTTTCTCAATTTCTGTAGCCACCCTGTGTATTCTAAATTTCTAAGGCGTGAAATACGCATCTAGAGGCGTTATCGCGATCACTGCTTGACGGGGTTGTATAGTATTGATTTAAAGAAATTTTCTACTCATTTTAATTGTTGCTGAAAGTCCGTTGAATAAATTTTTTAATGACAGAAACTTTTTTTAAATCTGAAATTCAATTGTTTATATCGAAAAAATAGTATTTATTTCTTACGTAAATGGCATTGGTCAGAATTTTTTTTTTTCCCGGGACTCCCCCAAAAGTCAGGAAATTGACTTTCACAAATCTGCTAGACACCCTGATTTTATTATATATCAAAGAATTTCAATCACATATTAATGTCATTAAGAACATTTTCAAGATTTTATACTATACCTGATTATTAACACCACTTCATTTCAACTACTATAATTTATTATAATAATGTTGATTCTTGTAAACTCCCATAATATTATACACAAGTACTAATACGAACCCTTTGTACATATAACCTTTTTATTATTACAAATGCTTTAGCTTGGTGGCAAGCAGGAGCAGAACAATCTCCAAACATTTACACACACCCCCCCAAAAAAGTGGTGTTTTGTTAATAGAAAAGTGACATAAATCATTTAATAAATTTATAGATACACACATACTTGCCAACTTTCAAAATTCCATGGTTGAACATATTTTAAATAGAATGAAATGTTACAAATATATTTATATAACATACTGTCTCTGTCTGTCTCAAGAATAGCTCCCGCCAAAAAGTCTGCTTAGTGGCGGTCACTGTAGTAACTGGACCTGTACTTTTCCGATGGGGTGGGGTGAAGGTGGGAGGAATTCGCCAAATTCACAGAATCAAAGGTAACCTGTCAGCCCGTGTTTTCTTCTGTTTCTCTCAAAATTTTTTTACAGTTAGTTCCCCGTGCTATCTATTTGTAATTTAAATTGAGAATTTGTTATTTGCTGTTTTGTTGTTCGTTATTTGCTATTTTCTGTTAATTGTTATTCTTTAATCTAATTTGTTATTCTCGAATTTGTTAACCAAGCAAGATGTCCTATAAGTTAAGAAAGGGCGAAGTTTTAAAATCGCAAGCACGTAAAATTGTGCATAATGTTACGGAATTTTGCTCAGGCGAAGCTTCATCAAAAGCTTTATTGATTCCACTCCCACAAGCTCTGAAAAGAGCTTCTGAAGCAACTGGAGTTTCGGAGGCAACAATAAAAAAATAAAAAAGGAGATTTCTGCATTGGGTGGTTCATCGGCACTTTTGAAATCACCTGGGAAGCATCACATAAAACCCAGTGAGCGAAACTGCGATTTAGATGATTTCGACAAGTGCGTTATTCGTCGCTCCATTCAAGACTTTTATGCGAGAGAAAAAAAAGTACCATCGCTGAGAAAATTACTACCGATATTGAAAGACAAAATTGGATTTTCCTGGAAAAAGACGCATTGCACAAAATATTGCATTCAATGAATTTTCGATGGAAAAAGTGCGTAAACAGAAGAAAAGTGCTAATGGAGAGGACAGATACTGTTTATTGGCAACACTGATATTTGAGAGAAGTAAGACAACACAGAGAAGCAGGGCGACCCATTGTCTACATTGATGAAAGATGGGTCGATAGTAACTTGACGTTTAAGAAATGTTGGCAAGACGACACAATTTCAGAAGTGACATCAAATGTGAATGCTAGAAATAGACTTATTGTTGTCCATGCTGGATCTTCAACAGGTTTTCTCAGGGGTGCTTGTCTAATATATAAAGCATCGACTAAAAGTGGAGACTACCACGGGCAAATGGACTTTGAAAACTTGAAATGGGTGGAAGAAAATCTTCTTCCAAATTTGCAGCCAAACAGTGTCATATGTATGGACAATGTGCCGTATCATACAACTGTCGAAAACACCACCCCAACAAAATATGCTACAAAAAAAGTAATGATAGACTGGCTGAAAAACAAAGGAATAGACTGTGACGAGCAAATGCGGAAAGCGGATTTGTTTTCTTTAATTGACATCAATCGTCCTAAGAAAATCTCGTACCGAATTGATAAATTGATAGTGAAAGACAGACACGAAGTCCTACGACTTCCACCTTATCATTGTGATTTGAATGCAATTGAATTTGTGTGGTCCACTGTGAAAAGGAAAGTGAAAGAAAGAAATGTTAGTGGTGATTGCAGTTTGGATAATCTTCAATCCTTACTCGAAAAAGCTATCAATGAGGTTACTTCAGCAGAATGGGCAGCACATTGCAAACATGTGGAAAATGTTGAAAACAATTACTGGGGAAAAGACGGACTATTACTATTAGAGGACCTGGTTGATGAACTGTCATTTGACATTAATACCGGTGATTCTGAATCAGAAGATACCTAAACTTCTGACAGTGATTTAGAAGAGGACGTCCAAAATCAGGAATAATATTTCTAAAAGTTTTGAAGGTATTTTGATTTTTTTAAATAGCCCAAGAATACATTCTTAAATATAAAATAATTTCTGAAATTTAGTGATTGTATTAATAATTTAAAGGGTAATTTATAATTATTAGTGTTTGTAAATATAATAATTTTGAAATAATTATTCAAGTTTTTCATCTTATCTAATAAATAATATGATTAATTCACATTGATTCGTACTTTCCTTTCAATTGTAAAATTTAAACATTAGCATATTATTAAGAAATGAAATTTTTTGCTTTTACTTGATGAATCAATTTAAGTAATTACAAACATAACAATATAAACATCGCCAACACGGCATTCAGCCAGCCAATCTGGATGTCTTTCTGCTCAGTTCTTCCCATTGAAAATGGAGAGAGACCGTTTCCACGGCAGCAGACTGGCACAGACTTTTTGGCAGGAGCTATTCTTGAGACAGACAGACAGTACGCTTAAAGTTAAGTGCATTTCTACCAAAGAAAAATATTATTTTGTATAATTTTCATTCATATTTGAAACTGCTCTCTTAAATGAAATTTTTCTTTTCTATTAAAAAAAAAAAAAAAAAAAAAAAAAGCACTGAAAAAAGAATATAAAGTTGAAATAATAATTTTTGCTCTTGTGATATTGGAGGTTTGAATAAAAATATACGGAACGGAGAATATTTGTTCTCAGGACGGATGGAAAAAGATTGAAATTAAGATGCTGGAACATATTCAATGAAGTTTTTCCTGCCGAACAGCGGAAGACAATTTGAAAGGGGGAAGCCAAAAATCCGGTTATCTTAGAATAAACAAAACCGCAGGAAACTCATGATTGATAAATTTTAACAGATTATTCTTTAAAAGAAAATATGTGGCATGATTTTATTGCAAAATTTTATTAAAATATAAAAAAACCTCAAAATTCACTAAAAAGTGTAAAAAACAGACATTTCTTATAAAATCTTTTTTTAAAAAACGTATAAGATGATTTTGAAGATGTGTGACAGAAAGAAATGGGCATAAACCAAAAATTTCAAGCATGGTCTAAACTAATGAATCAAAATTATCACATTTTAAGACCGACTTAGTCTCTTTTTATTTATCATGTGATATAAACAACAAGTAAGTGATCATGCTATAAAAAAGTCGAAAGAAAATGATTTCCACAATTAAAAAACCCCAGCTGAAATGTTGTAGTATTTGAAACATTTTAGAAATCATGATACTGCCAATTAACTTAATAAAGAAAAAGATACATCATACTTACTGAAGGTGTAGCTTCACTTTCCTCTATATTTAAGCTCTCCGCTGCATCTAACCCAATTAGAAGAAGAATTCGTTCTTCTAATGGGGCCAGTTCTTTTCAAGAACTTGGCCCCCACCAGTCTTTAATCTGGCAGCCTTTAATAGTCTATTTTTCTTTTTAACTTCACTTTTTTTTGTCCGACCAACACTAAAATAAAGATGCAACATTAGTGTTACAAATTTCACTAACAAAATTTTAAGTTTTATTTATAATTGCGACAGCTGAGTTCAGCTTTTACTCCTTGAATTAAAATCTAAAACTTTATTGCACTGAGGTCCAAGAACATTCAAACTGCACTTTTGAGTACCTTGCAATATACTTTTCGTTATTTATTTTTTTTTTCAAATACATCATTAAGTCTATCATTGTGAATTTTATGAAGCTACTGGAGAAACATTGCCATTTGACAAGGGGAAGGCTAGTCAAGTGTACATATTTTCCTCACAGAATAATTAAATTTATTCTTATAAAAGTTTATGTATTAGAAATTTATGGAAAGAAATAATTCAATTAAGAATATTTCAAATAGCATTATAAAAAAAGTAAAACAAAGAAACTTAAGTTCTTTATATTTACATTTACATTTGATTTAGATCAACTGGATGGTGCTGTGAGGCCTGCTATGGCCTAATTATAGTCCTGCTACGTTAACTTGACAGTCGGTCACGTGAATTTGGTCAAGCCCACTGGGGAAATTCGGCAACAGGTTTTTCTTCGGGGTGAAATCAGGTAGCCGTAATTGGCACCTTATCGCGGATACAGGAAATTTCTAGCACAATATTTAAAATATTATACACGAGCAAATTGAATTTTAAAGGAGCATTTTCTTCTGGTAATTCTGTCTGAATGTGGCATGTTTGAGCCAGTCTTTTACTATATCTTATACGATTTTCGACGCTACTTCCTTCATTAGTAAATGTTCCCTTACAGAAACTAAAAGAAAAAACAGATTGCATTATATTTTTATGACAAAATTGTACAATCGATACCAATACAATACAGTAAAGTTTGTACGTAAAAGGGTAACCTCTGGAAATGAAAAACCGTACTTAAATCCTTCAACTGACAGCCATTTTAAATACTCAGGCAAATACAAAAGAAATTGAATTCATCTGTGACCAAATTTAAAAAATGATACTTACATATCCTCTTCAGACCCAACAAAAATCTTGCATGTCAAATTTAAGAGCAATCTCTTAATTAAAAAAAAAAAAAGACTATTAACATTTAAAAATGACTAGTAAAAAGTGCATTTTGAAATAATTTTTCGAATAAAATCTTCATTCAGAATCACAATCTCAGTAGTAAAATACTGTTATGATCCATAAATGAAGACTAACAAGACATTTTCAAAGGTAAAGGATGTCTTAACTCTTTGGTTCCCAGAGAAATAGCCGGAAAATGCCCCCCCCCCCCATGTAACAAAAGCGAGCACATTCATCACTAATTTTTGACAATCAGGAACTTCCCTTTTTGAAGGGGTGATATTCCGAAGAAGGTCTAATATAACTGCTTTTAACAACTTGATGAATCAATTTAAGTAATTACAAACATAACAATATAAACATCGCCAACACGGTGTTCAGCCAGCCAATCTGGATGTCTTTCTGCTCAGTTCTTCCCATTGAAAATGGAGAGAGACCGTTTCCACGGCAGCAGACTGGCACAGACTTTTTGGCAGGAGCTATTCTTGAGACAGACAGACAGTACGCTTAAAGTTAAGTGCATTTCTACCAAAGAAAAATATTATTTTGTATAATTTTCATTCATATTTGAAACTGCTCTCTTAAATGAAATTTTTCTTTTCTATTAAAAAAAAAAAAAAAAAAAAAAGCACTGAAAAAAGAATATAAAGTTGAAATAATAATTTTTGCTCTTGTGATATTGGAGGTTTGAATAAAAATATACGGAACGGAGAATATTTGTTCTCAGGACGGATGGAAAAAGATTGAAATTAAGATGCTGGAACATATTCAATGAAGTTTTTCCTGCCGAACAGCGGAAGACAATTTGAAAGGGGGAAGCCAAAAATCCGGTTATCTTAGAATAAACAAAACCGCAGGAAACTCATGATTGATAAATTTTAACAGATTATTCTTTAAAAGAAAATATGTGGCATGATTTTATTGCAAAATTTTATTAAAATATAAAAAAACCTCAAAATTCACTAAAAAGTGTAAAAAACAGACATTTCTTATAAAATCTTTTTTTTAAAAAACATATAAGATGATTTTGAAGATGTGTGACAGAAAGAAATGGGCATAAACCAAAAATTTCAAGCATGGTCTAAACTAATGAATCAAAATTATCACATTTTAAGACCGACTTAGTCTCTTTTTATTTATCATGTGATATAAACAACAAGTAAGTGATCATGCTATAAAAAAGTCGAAAGAAAATGATTTCCACAATTAAAAAACCCCAGCTGAAATGTTGTAGTATTTGAAACATTTTAGAAATCATGATACTGCCAATTAACTTAATAAAGAAAAAGATACATCATACTTACTGAAGGTGTAGCTTCACTTTCCTTTATATTTAAGCTCTCCGCTGCATCTAACCCAATTAGAAGAAGAATTCGTTCTTCTAATGGGGCCAGTTCTTTTCAAGAACTTGGCCCCCACCAGTCTTTAATCTGGCAGCCTTTAATAGTCTATTTTTCTTTTTAACTTCACTTTTTTTTGTCCGACCAACACTAAAATAAAGATGCAACATTAGTGTTACAAATTTCACTAACAAAATTTTAAGTTTTATTTATAATTGCGACAGCTGAGTTCAGCTTTTACTCTTTGAATTAAAATCTAAAACTTTATTGCACTGAGGTCCAAGAACATTCAAACTGCACTTTTGAGTACCTTGCAATATACTTTTCGTTATTTATTTTTTTTTTCAAATACATCATTAAGTCTATCATTGTGAATTTTATGAAGCTACTGGAGAAACATTGCCATTTGACAAGGGGAAGGCTAGTCAAGTGTACATATTTTCCTCACAGAATAATTAAATTTATTCTTATAAAAGTTTATGTATTAGAAATTTATGGAAAGAAATAATTCAATTAAGAATATTTCAAATAGCATTATAAAAAAAGTAAAACAAAGAAACTTAAGTTCTTTATATTTACATTTACATTTGATTTAGATCAACTGGATGGTGCTGTGAGGCCTGCTATGGCCTAATTATAGTCCTGCTACGTTAACTTGACAGTCGGTCACGTGAATTTGGTCAAGCCCACTGGGGAAATTCGGCAACAGGTTTTTCTTCGGGGTGAAATCAGGTAGCCGTAATTGGCACCTTATCGCGGATACAGGAAATTTCTAGCACAATATTTAAAATATTATACACGAGCAAATTGAATTTTAAAGGAGCATTTTCTTCTGGTAATTCTGTCTGAATGTGGCATGTTTGAGCCAGTCTTTTACTATATCTTATACGATTTTCGACGCTACTTCCTTCATTAGTAAATGTTCCCTTACAGAAACTAAAAGAAAAAACAGATTGCATTATATTTTTATGACAAAATTGTACAATCGATACCAATACAATACAGTAAAGTTTGTACGTAAAAGGGTAACCTCTGGAAATGAAAAACCGTACTTAAATCCTTCAACTGACAGCCATTTTAAATACTCAGGCAAATACAAAAGAAATTGAATTCATCTGTGACCAAATTTAAAAAATGATACTTACATATCCTCTTCAGACCCAACAAAAATCTTGCATGTCAAATTTAAGAGCAATCTCTTAATTAAAAAAAAAAAAAGACTATTAACATTTAAAAATGACTAGTAAAAAGTGCATTTTGAAATAATTTTTCGAATAAAATCTTCATTCAGAATCACAATCTCAGTAGTAAAATACTGTTATGATCCATAAATGAAGACTAACAAGACATTTTCAAAGGTAAAGGATGTCTTAACTCTTTGGTTCCCAGAGAAATAGCCGGAAAATGCCCCCCCCCCCCATGTAACAAAAGCGAGCACATTCATCACTAATTTTTGACAATCAGGAACTTCCCTTTTTGAAGGGGTGATATTCCGAAGAAGGTCTAATGTAACTGCTTTTAACAACTTGATGAATCAATTTAAGTAATTACAAACATAACAATATAAACATCGCCAACACGGTGTTCAGCCAGCCAATCTGGATGTCTTTCTGCTCAGTTCTTCCCATTGAAAATGGAGAGAGACCGTTTCCACGGCAGCAGACTGGCACAGACTTTTTGGCAGGAGCTATTCTTGAGACAGACAGACAGTACGCTTAAAGTTAAGTGCATTTCTACCAAAGAAAAATATTATTTTGTATAATTTTCATTCATATTTGAAACTGCTCTCTTAAATGAAATTTTTCTTTTCTATTAAAAAAAAAAAAAAAAAAAAAAGCACTGAAAAAAGAATATAAAGTTGAAATAATAATTTTTGCTCTTGTGATATTGGAGGTTTGAATAAAAATATACGGAACGGAGAATATTTGTTCTCAGGACGGATGGAAAAAGATTGAAATTAAGATGCTGGAACATATTCAATGAAGTTTTTCCTGCCGAACAGCGGAAGACAATTTGAAAGGGGGAAGCCAAAAATCCGGTTATCTTAGAATAAACAAAACCGCAGGAAACTCATGATTGATAAATTTTAACAGATTATTCTTTAAAAGAAAATATGTGGCATGATTTTATTGCAAAATTTTATTAAAATATAAAAAAACCTCAAAATTCACTAAAAAGTGTAAAAAACAGACATTTCTTATAAAATCTTTTTTTTAAAAAACGTATAAGATGATTTTGAAGATGTGTGACAGAAAGAAATGGGCATAAACCAAAAATTTCAAGCATGGTCTAAACTAATGAATCAAAATTATCACATTTTAAGACCGACTTAGTCTCTTTTTATTTATCATGTGATATAAACAACAAGTAAGTGATCATGCTATAAAAAAGTCGAAAGAAAATGATTTCCACAATTAAAAAACCCCAGCTGAAATGTTGTAGTATTTGAAACATTTTAGAAATCATGATACTGCCAATTAACTTAATAAAGAAAAAGATACATCATACTTACTGAAGGTGTAGCTTCACTTTCCTCTATATTTAAGCTCTCCGCTGCATCTAACCCAATTAGAAGAAGAATTCGTTCTTCTAATGGGGCCAGTTCTTTTCAAGAACTTGGCCCCCACCAGTCTTTAATCTGGCAGCCTTTAATAGTCTATTTTTCTTTTTAACTTCACTTTTTTTTGTCCGACCAACACTAAAATAAAGATGCAACATTAGTGTTACAAATTTCACTAACAAAATTTTAAGTTTTATTTATAATTGCGACAGCTGAGTTCAGCTTTTACTCTTTGAATTAAAATCTAAAACTTTATTGCACTGAGGTCCAAGAACATTCAAACTGCACTTTTGAGTACCTTGCAATATACTTTTCGTTATTTTTTTTTTTTTTCAAATACATCATTAAGTCTATCATTGTGAATTTTATGAAGCTACTGGAGAAACATTGCCATTTGACAAGGGGAAGGCTAGTCAAGTGTACATATTTTCCTCACAGAATAATTAAATTTATTCTTATAAAAGTTTATGTATTAGAAATTTATGGAAAGAAATAATTCAATTAAGAATATTTCAAATAGCATTATAAAAAAAGTAAAACAAAGAAACTTAAGTTCTTTATATTTACATTTACATTTGATTTAGATCAACTGGATGGTGCTGTGAGGCCTGCTATGGCCTAATTATAGTCCTGCTACGTTAACTTGACAGTCGGTCACGTGAATTTGGTCAAGCCCACTGGGGAAATTCGGCAACAGGTTTTTCTTCGGGGTGAAATCAGGTAGCCGTAATTGGCACCTTATCGCGGATACAGGAAATTTCTAGCACAATATTTAAAATATTATACACGAGCAAATTGAATTTTAAAGGAGCATTTTCTTCTGGTAATTCTGTCTGAATGTGGCATGTTTGAGCCAGTCTTTTACTATATCTTATACGATTTTCGACGCTACTTCCTTCATTAGTAAATGTTCCCTTACAGAAACTAAAAGAAAAAACAGATTGCATTATATTTTTATGACAAAATTGTACAATCGATACCAATACAATACAGTAAAGTTTGTACGTAAAAGGGTAACCTCTGGAAATGAAAAACCGTACTTAAATCCTTCAACTGACAGCCATTTTAAATACTCAGGCAAATACAAAAGAAATTGAATTCATCTGTGACCAAATTTAAAAAATGATACTTACATATCCTCTTCAGACCCAACAAAAATCTTGCATGTCAAATTTAAGAGCAATCTCTTAATTAAAAAAAAAAAAAGACTATTAACATTTAAAAATGACTAGTAAAAAGTGCATTTTGAAATAATTTTTCGAATAAAATCTTCATTCAGAATCACAATCTCAGTAGTAAAATACTGTTATGATCCATAAATGAAGACTAACAAGACATTTTCAAAGGTAAAGGATGTCTTAACTCTTTGGTTCCCAGAGAAATAGCCGGAAAATGCCCCCCCCCCCCATGTAACAAAAGCGAGCACATTCATCACTAATTTTTGACAATCAGGAACTTCCCTTTTTGAAGGGGTGATATTCCGAAGAAGGTCTAATATAACTGCTTTTAACAACTTGATGAATCAATTTAAGTAATTACAAACATAACAATATAAACATCGCCAACACGGTGTTCAGCCAGCCAATCTGGATGTCTTTCTGCTCAGTTCTTCCCATTGAAAATGGAGAGAGACCGTTTCCACGGCAGCAGACTGGCACAGACTTTTTGGCAGGAGCTATTCTTGAGACAGACAGACAGTACGCTTAAAGTTAAGTGCATTTCTACCAAAGAAAAATATTATTTTGTATAATTTTCATTCATATTTGAAACTGCTCTCTTAAATGAAATTTTTCTTTTCTATTAAAAAAAAAAAAAAAAAAAAAAGCACTGAAAAAAGAATATAAAGTTGAAATAATAATTTTTGCTCTTGTGATATTGGAGGTTTGAATAAAAATATACGGAACGGAGAATATTTGTTCTCAGGACGGATGGAAAAAGATTGAAATTAAGATGCTGGAACATATTCAATGAAGTTTTTCCTGCCGAACAGCGGAAGACAATTTGAAAGGGGGAAGCCAAAAATCCGGTTATCTTAGAATAAACAAAACCGCAGGAAACTCATGATTGATAAATTTTAACAGATTATTCTTTAAAAGAAAATATGTGGCATGATTTTATTGCAAAATTTTATTAAAATATAAAAAAACCTCAAAATTCACTAAAAAGTGTAAAAAACAGACATTTCTTATAAAATCTTTTTTTTAAAAAACGTATAAGATGATTTTGAAGATGTGTGACAGAAAGAAATGGGCATAAACCAAAAATTTCAAGCATGGTCTAAACTAATGAATCAAAATTATCACATTTTAAGACCGACTTAGTCTCTTTTTATTTATCATGTGATATAAACAACAAGTAAGTGATCATGCTATAAAAAAGTCGAAAGAAAATGATTTCCACAATTAAAAAACCCCAGCTGAAATGTTGTAGTATTTGAAACATTTTAGAAATCATGATACTGCCAATTAACTTAATAAAGAAAAAGATACATCATACTTACTGAAGGTGTAGCTTCACTTTCCTCTATATTTAAGCTCTCCGCTGCATCTAACCCAATTAGAAGAAGAATTCGTTCTTCTAATGGGGCCAGTTCTTTTCAAGAACTTGGCCCCCACCAGTCTTTAATCTGGCAGCCTTTAATAGTCTATTTTTCTTTTTAACTTCACTTTTTTTTGTCCGACCAACACTAAAATAAAGATGCAACATTAGTGTTACAAATTTCACTAACAAAATTTTAAGTTTTATTTATAATTGCGACAGCTGAGTTCAGCTTTTACTCTTTGAATTAAAATCTAAAACTTTATTGCACTGAGGTCCAAGAACATTCAAACTGCACTTTTGAGTACCTTGCAATATACTTTTCGTTATTTATTTTTTTTTTCAAATACATCATTAAGTCTATCATTGTGAATTTTATGAAGCTACTGGAGAAACATTGCCATTTGACAAGGGGAAGGCTAGTCAAGTGTACATATTTTCCTCACAGAATAATTAAATTTATTCTTATAAAAGTTTATGTATTAGAAATTTATGGAAAGAAATAATTCAATTAAGAATATTTCAAATAGCATTATAAAAAAAGTAAAACAAAGAAACTTAAGTTCTTTATATTTACATTTACATTTGATTTAGATCAACTGGATGGTGCTGTGAGGCCTGCTATGGCCTAATTATAGTCCTGCTACGTTAACTTGACAGTCGGTCACGTGAATTTGGTCAAGCCCACTGGGGAAATTCGGCAACAGGTTTTTCTTCGGGGTGAAATCAGGTAGCCGTAATTGGCACCTTATCGCGGATACAGGAAATTTCTAGCACAATATTTAAAATATTATACACGAGCAAATTGAATTTTAAAGGAGCATTTTCTTCTGGTAATTCTGTCTGAATGTGGCATGTTTGAGCCAGTCTTTTATTATATCTTATACGATTTTCGACGCTACTTCCTTCATTAGTAAATGTTCCCTTACAGAAACTAAAAGAAAAAACAGATTGCATTATATTTTTATGACAAAATTATACAATCGATACCAATACAATACAGTAAAGTTTGTACGTAAAAGGGTAACCTCTGGAAATGAAAAACCGTACTTAAATCCTTCAACTGACAGCCATTTTAAATACTCAGGCAAATACAAAAGAAATTGAATTCATCTGTGACCAAATTTAAAAAATGATACTTACATATCCTCTTCAGACCCAACAAAAATCTTGCATGTCAAATTTAAGAGCAATCTCTTAATTAAAAAAAAAAAGACTATTAATATTTAAAAATGACTAGTAAAAAGTGCATTTTGAAATAATTTTTCGAATAAAATCTTCATTCAGAATCACAATCTCAGTAGTAAAATACTGTTATGATCCATAAATGAAGACTAACAAGACATTTTCAAAGGTAAAGGATGTCTTAACTCTTTGGTTCCCAGAGAAATAGCCGGAAAATGCCCCCCCCCCCCATGTAACAAAAGCGAGCGCATTCATCACTAATTTTAGACAATCAGGAACTTCCCTTTTTGAAGGGGTGATATTCCGAAGAAGGTCTAATGTAACTGCTTTTAACAACAGATTGACATTGGAATGTAACTTGTAGTGTATAGTCCTGCTACATTAACTTGACAGTGAATTTGGTGAGTCCACTGGAGAAATTCGGCAATAGGTTTTCCTTCGGGGTGAAATCAGGTAGCCGTAATTGGCACCTTATCGCGGATACAGGAAATTTCTAGCACAATGAAGAATGAGTGTGCGGGGCGAGTGGTGCAGGTGTGCCTTTTTATTCGCTTTCACCCTGGGGGGTGGGAGACTGGATGAACACCAGAAATTCTCCCTACTTGGCGAAAGAAGCTGTATCCAATTAAGCAGTAGCACATAGTAACCTTGCAATGAGCGACCCCTCTCTAGGAATGAAATCAAGGTCGACTGCCAAGTTAAGGCAGCCTAACTATACAAATTCAGCCTCGGCAAAAACATGAAAGAGAAACGCACTTCAGCAAAAACGAAAGGGCGGGGGCAGGTCAATGCATTACACAGTAATTTTTTTCCAGGGCTGGGGAGTAGCGCGCTACTTGTAGCGAAACTACAGTAGCCGCTACTTTTTTTGTAGTTTGTAGTGTAGCGCGCTACTTTTTTAAAAAAGTAGTGTAGCGTGTAGCGCGCTACAAAAAAACAGTAGTTTGTAGCGAATTTTGGAAGCTACTTTTGCCGTGTCATCATTTCCGGCGATTGATCCCGTGGTGCAATTTCTCTCTCTTCTGACTCCAAGCATAACTGAAACTGATGCTTGAAAGACACCCAATCTCTCCCCCGCCCCCCCCCTCATGCAGGGGGCACACGCACACGAGAGGGGGGGGGAGGGGGTTTGCTTTGCCTGAAGCGGAAGCCTGACATTGTGCATCTTTTTTCTTTTTATCGTTCTCAGTATTATTTGTAGAATCACCAATCTGCCATAAAGAGGACAAAAAAGGAAGGAAAGAGATGTCCAAAGTTGAACAGAGGTTATTTTGATGGGGCCTCGAGAGTCTCATTATCACACGGGCGTGTGGGCACGTGAGCCCCTGAAAAATAAAGGCCTCGCAAATCTCTCCATTTATTGTATATTAAATTTATATATGCTGCAATAATAATTTTTATTAAGCTAAATTTCCTTTATCTATATCATAATTGTGTAACAATAAAAAGGCTTCGAGACTTATTTTCTGTTCTTCTTTCTAACACAATGATAATGGTTTCTAAGACTAGATCAATAAAATAGAAATTAAAGGCGTTATTGAAAATTTATGGTCATATGTACTTATCACAAAATATCCATTAGTTAGCATTTTTTTAAATATTATGATGAAGAAAAGAAAATTTTCTGGCAGGTGGAACTCAGCGCACACATACGCTAATAATACAAATGGATTAAAAAAATATTAAAATCAATTTTAAATGCATAGTCTTGTTCTAAATGAGTATAAATACATGGGTAATTTTTAATTTAATTTTAGAATTATTTTGAAATGTTTCATTTTTATGCTGGGAAAATAGAAAACAATCACAAATAAGTTAAAATGTCTGTAATAGTATAGGGGCCCAAAACAACCTTTTTTTTTGCCCCGGGGCCCCTTCTATGTCTGATCAGGGTCTGTATATTTTTGACTGCTATTGCGTGTTTGCAACATAAATCAACATAAAAATGAGTATTTTTTGCTTTCGAAATGGAATTTTACATATCTGTAAATTGTATGCTTTTGTAACATCATTAATTTTCTTTGATCTTTTTTTTTTTTTATTGCACCCATAAATACAGTGTAGTGTCCACTTGCCAGGATGATTGCCAATCATTCAGTGTCCAGTATTCCGTGAACTTCCTTTTAGGCGATATCCTTTCAAATCTGACATGATATATAGTCAGTCCTCGCAATTAGCGACCCCCCCCCCCATCCTCTCACTCACCATCTACGGAAAACTACGAAGCGTGAGAAAAACTTACGGTTTTCTCACAGGAATTTTCTTGAAAGCATCGAGACCGCTTCTGGAAGAGTCACCGACATTTTTAATTTTCTCTTTGCCTCCTCCTTATGATCGATGCATTGAACAACAATTTTATTTATGCTTAGTTTTACTAAGTTTATTTATATTAAGGTTTGGTCATTTTTCGACGTTACAGTGCACTTTTTTGAGTTTGGGCACTCTTTATTATCCTTGTGTCGTGTTCAACTTCCACAAGAGTAATGACAGTTCTGCAGTATTGTAGCTTTTCAAACATTAATTAATCACGTGATTATGTTCTACAACTAGGAATGTTTTTTGTCTCAAAGAAGTGTAAAAACTGATTAGTACATTTTTCGTGGAACCTGAAACTGAAAAAAAAGAAAGTAAATATGTAGAAATTGTACACATTTTTTTTTTTTTTTTTTTTTTTTTGACGAGTTGATAACTTTATCTTTTTTGAGTTTGTTGAAAAGGGACAAAAGGTATAAGAATATGCATCCAAGATATTATTTCAGGGGCTAAAAATATTGCTGACCTCGGTTACAGTGTTCTTCGTTTGTAGTGACAGTTTTCAGATCCGGTCCTAAGGTAGAGCGAACGGTGCGACCGCACCGGGCGCCATCTCTACCAAGGCTGTTCAGAATAATATAGCACTGTGGATGTCGGAAATGGTTTCATTTACCTGTTAATAATTGTTTAATAATAAATCTTTTAGTCAATGTACAGTAGTAATCAATCATGTTAATAGTGAATTTTAGTGAACTTTCTGTGAAAAAATAAATTATTAACAGGTACTCGAGGACGACTTATCAAACCCTACATTGTTACGTGATTCATAACCGTCTTATTTACCTTTACCACTCTTTAACTTTTTGCCAATGAGTTTCAGAGCACCATGCATATTTGACAGTCCGTATATTATTGAAGTTGAAAGCCTCATTTTAACCCCTGAAAGCTTTTATAGCTAAATGTGTGACGTAGATAGGTGCAAGAGCTGATCTAGGGTACGTAGAGCCTCCCTGCAAACGTAAAGAAGCCCCGTGTTATGCTCCAGATTAAGTTTTCCTTAGTTTTTTAGTTCGAATATGGTGCTCCGATGCCTTGCTTACCGTGTCGGGCCGTCCCTGGCTACAGGGGAGCAAGGAAGGTCAACTGTACCCTGGCGCAGCATCGGCTAAGGGGCGCTAAATGGTATATGAAAGCTACCTAGTTGCATTTTTAAAAAATAGGAGGGGGCGCAAAATCTTCAGTTGTCAGGTGGAAACGAGATTTAGTCATTTGCTGTGGGACAGAGAAACTGTTCTCTCAGCTTGTTTCCATCCCAGATTCAAACTATTCTGGATTGAGGAGGAGAGGAAGACCGAAACCAAAAAAATGGATGGAGGAATACCTCCAGAATATGTTTCCGACAACTTCAGATATCAGTATCGAGGATCATGACTGGATGATGAGGCCCATGGATGATGACTTTTCTGGTTTTTTTAATTTCTCTTTCGCATGCACTCGAAATAGTTACGAGGAAGAACTTACAAGGTTCTTGTCAGAGCCAATCAAACCCGTATCTTCGCTTTCGGCTTACACGTATATGAAAGAAGCCTTCAAAAAAACTAACACTGGCGTGCCGTCCAGTGCATCTGTACAAAGATTGTTTTCGATTGCATCGGACGTATTTTCTCCTCGACGATCATGTTTGGCGGATAACAATTTTGAGATCCAGCTCTTGTTAAAATTTAATAAACATGTTTTTGAATAAATTTATGTGGTTTTTATTTTATACTAGAGGCATGGCAGTCTTCCATGAATATGTTGAAATTCTGCTTTCTTTCGTTAAAATTTTAAAGTGTCTATTATATTTAAATTATTAGGTTTTTTGTGTAATAATTTTCAGAATTTAATACGGGGGCCCGCCTCCCCCTGCTCAAATACTCGCCTGGTAGTTGTTTATTAGAGCAATAGTTTTTTCTAATTAAAGGCGAAAAGGTGCCCGGTGTCTTCCGTGCGTCCACCAAATCTGCGGCGCTCAACGCTACAAGGAAACCACCTTTCGTTCTTTGGACGCTATAGACACCCGCTGAGGTCATTAATCACGCTGGACGCGAGTAGAAAACCAAGGATTTAGATATCGATAGTTTTCTCTAATTAGGATATAAATATCCTTAAATATGAATGTAATGCAAATTGAATCTGTTAGCAAAATTTGTCTCCTAAAAGTAGCGAAAAAGTAGCGAAGTAGCGACTACATTTCAAAAGTAGTGTAGCTAACTACATTTGTCAAAAAGTAGTTGTAGTTGTAGTTAACTACATTTTTCGAAAAGTAGCGGTAGTTGTAGCGCGCTACAAAAAAAAAGTAGTTTTTCCCACCACTGTTTTTTTCTTTCTCCTTTTTCAAAAAAGGCGCTTCTAGGTGGCATAATATAGGGGCCCGAATCGGGCTCGTGAAAAATGTCTCCTTTATTGAGCATACTCCTTGAAACGGATTTTAAAAAGCGATTCATCGGAAAAATAAACGTACTGATGTGATGCTAGGACTTGCAACAAAATAATTGGTGGGTAAAAAGCTAGCTTTTTCACATAATTTACTAAATGGTGTGTTGTGCTATTTCATTTGCGTATGTGTGTTAAAATGCTGTTAATTCAAAATTTTGGCCTCATTATTTACTGGTCTATCTTAGTTAAATGTATATATTCACATCGTATCATAAAATATTTTTTAAAGTAATTTTGTTCCTATCAACTAAATTCTTATGCAATAATATATCCTTATGCAATGCTATGCAAATTTCTTAAATTTATTATGCAAAATCTCTTTTCTGGACGTGTTTTAAATATAACATTTTTTAATGTCACTATACGAGATTTATAACTTGTATTTTTCTGTATCTAATATATCTAAGTACATACGAATGTTTAACACTGATGTGAGTACTCAACGGAATTTTTAATAAAAATTGAAGCATTATTGTTATTATTTGATAAACATGGATATAAAGAATTAGAAAGTGCATTAAGAGTTTGCAACTATATTTGTCTTTAATTTGCACAAACGGCAAAATTTATCGTATTGTATCAATGAAGTAACTGAATTTTATTTATCTTCAGCTGAAATTTCGGGCTCGGGCTCCGACTTAAATAATATTGCTCGGGCTTGGGCAGGCTCGGATTAAAAGTCTCTGGGCTCGGGCTTCATAAAATGAGCCCGAACTCATCTCTATTGCGAATCCCCTTAAAAATATCAGCCTACCAATGTTGTTTAAAATAAATAAATAAAATTTACTAGATTAAAATTAATGCCGCATGCAAAACACTAAGCAGGTATTAATGCAATATTCAATATAATACTACTATTAAATTATGACACATTATTCTTTGAAATAAACAATAACATATAATTAAACATGTTATACTATCAACTGGTATTAAACAGCATAAAATGGACATGTTTAATTTTCTTGTTATCAGGCTTATACATGTTATAAACAAGCATTATAAATTCAAACTCGTAACATTTTAAAATTGCCATACAAATAAATATGAAAATAAAATTATAATAATGCTAATTTTTAAAAATATTTAAAATTTATAAAATAACAGTCTGCTTACCTTTTGCCAAGCTTTCACGTTCTTTATTGCACCTCCAGCGGTGTTCAATTTCTGGGATAAACATTCCCAATCTTCCATACGCTGAGATGCTGTGTAGCAGCTTGAGAATTTATTTTCATTTAAAAATTGATTATCTTCCATTGCTTGTACAATCATTTCCATTTGGTTGCTCTTTACGCGTATGTTACCTTTTTTTTTTATTTATTTCGGACATTATGGACATTATCGGATAGACGATAAAACGGGTATAATTATAATATAAGCAAAGCACGAGCACGAGAATTGTCAAACACACAACACAACTAACCCACGTGACCTACACGAATGTGGCAAAGAGTGCCTTCTTTTGATTGGTTGATAGCGTCTACTTCCGATACTCTCGGAAAAGGCATAAAAATTCTCACTTCCATTAGTCGAAACCATGGTGGTAGAGTCAAAATGACGGTATCGGATATTTATCCGAAGATTTTCAGTATCCGTGAGTGAGAACTATCCGTGACAGATGCTTTCCGATAAGATCGTACAAGAGTCCTTGATCTTCTGTAGCTGGTAAAAGAGATGTCGAAGGATAAAAAGGCTCTTAATAGGATTACTATGCACCGAAATGCTGCTTCTTACAAAACAAGATTTGATATTGCCAAGACAATGAAAGAAGCACTCTTTGAAGATTTGCAGACTGAGTTCTTCTCATTAAACTTGGATGAGAGTACTAACAGCAGCAACCAGAGAGTAGTGTCAGTACTTGTCAATTATATGACTAAAGATGGTAATATAAGTACAAAGCACTTATCTTCTTACTGTGTTAATAATATGAACAGTGAGACAATTTTTCAAGGTCTAGTTCAAATCTTTGACAAGAACAATATTCATTGGTAGAATTTGATGTCGGTTCTATTGGATTCATGTAATGTAATTAGGGGAAGAAAAGCAGACCTGAAAGTAAAAATTCACTCAAAATGTTCTCATCTTCTGGACATTGATAATAATTGACATTGCAATAACTTCTATTTTAAGTGTGTCAACTGTTTATGGTCTAATGTTGGTAATTAATAGTTTAATTTAAGTACCTTTTGTCTAGAGATATAGTATTGGACCTTTTATCTGGCAATCTTGGGGCCATCCTCATTCCGGTTTATGGAATTTGCTGGTTTTCGGGTCGCTGCCGAAAAATTAACCTTTTGTGCACAGTACAATTAAAAAAGAAATGATCTTTACCTTATGTAACCTTATGTAAATAGTAAAGCATTCATAATAGATTTTAAAATAAAAATAATTAATTAAATAATTAAATTTATTATTTGTATTTATTATTTATTCATTGAAGTTTTATTTTATAATCAGTTTGCTGTAAAATAAAACTTCAATGCTGCAAATCGCAGTATCCACGAATTCTGTTAGATATGCAAAGCCATCGCTACGAGAGAGAATCATGGTCCCCGCTATGCACGCTCGCCTCCGCATATGGATTACAAAAGACAGTAAACATTATATAGCTTACATGATGGCCAAAACAATATACCTCGCTCGCTCCCTTGATAACATCATTGTGATGACAGTTAAAATCAGTTGCAGCCCTTTTAAAATATGGTTAAATATTGAAGAAAAAATACTAATTGAAAAAAATATGCATATAACTAGTGAAATCTCCGTCGGAAGTATTGGCTTCCGTAATTGGAGCTCCCCATAAAGCAGCTCGAAATTTCAGCTTTAATTACGAAAATACGTTGAGAAAATGCCCACTATTACAAAACAAAAGTAAAAAACGAGATTGTACAATTAGATTATATACAATTTTGAGAGGAGAAAAGCTAACATTTAAACATTTATTCTTTATTTTGTTTGAACATTTCATTAATCTTTAGCTGTTTCAATGTTCCCCAGAAAAATGTCGAGACAATCTGAGGCACGCCGAAACAGAGAAGTAATCCGCCTGCTTAATTAAAAGGACAGAGACACAATTTAAATAAGTAAAAGCTCGACTATCCGGAAAGCACGGGAAATGCCGAATGCCACATAAGGGAAAATTCCAGGTAGTTAAGCTTGTAAAAAAAAAAAAAAAAATGTTTGTCGACAAAGCTGTTAAGGGGTTGGGGGGATCTAATCGGAAATGTTTTGGAATGTTAATCAATGCTTGTTGAAAATCACTCATAAATAAAAATAGATCGGTACACACGTGCTTACTGATCGATTTTTAATTGTGTGTTTTTAACAAAGTTTTTAATTGTATTTATGATAATATTCGTTTATATTGCAGTGTTACAAAGCAATAATACCTTTGCATTGTTGGGGAGAAAAATAATAGTAAATTAAAAATAAAACCACTTATCGATTTCTAACAGGTTTTTTCTTTAAACTAAGAGAATGATTTATTAAATAAATACAAACAGTGATATTTTCTCTGTCCCCCTTCCTTCCCTATCGAGCTACTGTTCAGAGATAACACTGTTGAATCATCGGAATGCAGATGGGCAAATAAGAAGGTCAGGACACACTAGCTATAAATATGTAATCAACACTTTTTCTGTTTTGGCTATCGATAAGGAGCTGATTTTTCTCCGTGCTCGCCAGCACAGCTGTAAAATGTTTTGTTTTTGTAACATGTGTCCGTAATATTTGTTTTGTGAGCATTTTGTCTGTTTATTTTTTTTATACTACCATGATTCGTGGAATTATTGATAACCTCCCAGACAGCACATAAGCTTAAATCAAGCTTGACATTTCTTTGAATTTGACGTATTAATACAAGCTTGACAGTTCAATTCAATTTAAGCTTGCAGGAGTCAAGTTGAATTGTCAAGCTAGAATACAGCTTGATTTTTCCTTTTGAAAGCGAGCATTGATGGCACCATCTGTGAAAGAGAATGGACATTAATTGTCTAGCGTTTCTCAAATTTGCTCAATAAAGAAAAGTTCGTAATTCGTGTTTTATTTTATTATTGCACAAAACCTGGACATTAGAACACGCAAGGGGAAGGAATGAATGGGATAAGCCCCTCTGAAGTGTAACACGAGGGGAGTTTTATTTACATCTAATTAACATTAGTTAATTAATTAGCCCTAAAAATACATTTTAATATAATTAACACAATTTAGTTAGTTAATATACTTCACTTTATGAGTGGTAGAATGAGGCGTAATCCAGCCTCCACAAAATAATTAATCAGTCATAAATGTACTTGACCATAGAATTTAAAAAAAAAAAAAAAAAGATTCTATATTTCCAAATATGGAAATTCTTCAAAATAAAATACAATTATACTATGAAATTGATTTCAAAATCAGTCGTTTGTCTCGATTTTGGCCAGCAGTATTGCTCAACATGAGTGTTGCCATATTGAAAGTTTTAAAATGTATCCTGCTTTTAAGTTTATATTATGCTTATTTCCCTATTAGTAGAGTATAAATCACACATAACATTATTTATATTTTGATTCATCCCATGGAAAAATAAAAGAAACATTAGCATCGCCCATACTTATCAATCTGGCCAGAAAACGGCATGACAACAGTCACTTCAAACTTAAGTCATAGCTGCCTGAGGCGTATTGACGGAACGGTTAGCACGCGGGCCTCCCAGCCCATAGTTCACGGGATCAAACCCAGCTGCGGACGTTTGATTGAAACAGATTAAAATAACTTAAAATTTCAGCATAGAGGGGAAAATGCACAGAAAAATAAAGTATGTGGGATGCGTTTGCCGGCGGGTGCCCCGTGTATTTGGAAAATTTATTTTAGGAAAATTTTTTAAGCTTGAAATTAAGCTTGCTATGTCAAGCTTGCTATGCCAAGCTTAATGCAAGCTGGGCAAGTGTAAACTAGAACACTTGATTCAAGCTTGCATTAAGCTTATACGCTTGAAATTTTCAAGCTTAATTCAAGTTTATTGACTTGATTAATCAAGCTTGCTGTGCTGTCTGGGCTCTAGCAGTTAGAAATTTGCATCCTCTTCCACGTTCTAAGTTTGGACAGCTCTGATTCAGAGTAGGAATTAGTCATTCGAGAAGACCCAACCCCTAAGGGGGGGGGGGGCGAAAATTTCCGGTTACTTGAATGCTGAATAGTCGAGATTTTATGTAGTGGGGAAAAAAATTTGGTATCCAGATCAGTGAGCCTTAAAAAAAAAAAAAAAACGAAATCGGGGAAATTGCCGGTTTTTGGAATTCCGGATAAAGGGTTCAATACTGTATAATGGTCTAGGTGACTCTCCCTTTTATTTTTTAAATGCCAATAGTTTTATTCTTTATCACTACTAATTACCCCTTTTTTTAATTTTTGGTTTTCCTAAATAATCACCCTTTTGCTTTAATTTAATTTTGCCTTTGTTTTCCCTTTCTCCGGAGGTGTAAATTTAATTTTTCTTGTAACTTCTGCCGATTTTTCTGCTAACTATTGCGTTTTTCTCAATAGCCTAGCCTCCTTTCTGCAATAATACTTTCCACCTTTTAAGTCCAGTTTTTAATTATTTTTACCCACTTCCGATTTAAATTTTAACTCCAAATTTTACCCAGGGTTACCTCGGATGATTAGCTATCTCCCGCTAAAATTTTGGGAAATTTCATAAAGATTTTAAGGCACTTTGTTGTCGTTAGGAAAATTTTTCGCATTCAAAATGCCGTCTTGCTTCAGTCTCTCCATTTTTTTCTTTTTGGCCAAGATCGCTTCTTTTCCGCCATCTTTTCTGTCTCTTCCTGCCATAAAGGGTGGGTTGGTTGGTTGATTTGTTGATGTTTATTGGCACAAGGTCCAAAAAGGACATGCTGCGCCAGACAAGCAGTTAAATCAAATCATTATGTATCCAAATAAAAGGTACCAAAACCACCTAGTAAAGCTAAAACGTAAAGACTAAAAAGGTGGGAAGTAAAATTCAAAAGGTGTTTAAAATAGAGAAGAAGTGAAACAAAGGCATCTGGATGGGGGCTCCCATCCAGATACCAGTCAGACAGAAATGGACACTTTACACTGAATAAAAAATATTGATACGTCTAAGAAAAGCAAATAGATTCTGATGTGGGGTTTCACCCAAAATATCGTCAAGTTTAGGATGGGAACAGTTAAAAAATATTTGGTAAAAACTTTTAAAAGCAGTGCATGAGGTTAAAAGATGACTAATGGTGAGTTGAGTTTGACAGTGAGGGCACTCCGGAGCAGGGTCGCCCAGGAGTAGGTGCTTATGAGTAAGCCGCATATGACCAATGCGGAGACGTGTTAAGATGACATGTAGCCTGCGATAGGGATGAGATGACCAGTGTGCGAGAGTTGGGCGAATAGAACGAAGTTTGTTCTCCGTTTCATTGTCCCATTTATCGACCCATATGCCTTTTACAATGCTGGAGATACTGGACTTTATGTCGCTGTAGGATGGATTGCTGGTGTACGGGAGGGTCGCATGCTTCGCCAGTGTGTCCGCTTTCTCATTATCCAGGATCCCGATGTGACTGGGGACCCAACAGAGGAGAATACTGTACCCTCGGTTTATAAGTTGGGCATACTTGTGTAAAACTTTGTGTAAATAGTTATGTGTTAGGGAGCCAGATATAAGATTTTCCAGAACACTAAGTGAGTCAGAGTAGATGATAAAATTCTTTGTGTTTGTTCTCGGGATGTACAGAAGGCTTTCATATATGGCAAGTAATTCGGCAGTGAAGATGGAGCAAAATTGAGGTAGAGTATAGCTACAGGTATGATTATTAGCCACGAAGGCAAAGCCGACGTGATTTCCACTTTTGGAGCCATCAGTGTATAGTTGTTCATATTTTTCATATGTGTTGTTGTGGTCAGAGAACAACTGTTGGTAGATTTTAGGATCAGTATCCTGTTTCGCAAAGCCTTCGAAAGGTTGTAGGTAGGATATTTGCAATATATGCCAGGGTGGGATATCATGAAAAGAGCATGCAGAGACATTTGCATCCTCCAGTTGGGTACCAACAAGACCCCTACGAACCCTTAGCCCAAAGGGAGGAGTGCAGATGGGATGATTCGTATAAAGGCGGTCGAGATGAGTATCTATAAAAGAGTTCTCTAATGGATGTGAGGGATGAGAAAGAATGCGGAAATAAGTATTTAAAGATAGCTGATGACGTATGAGGGTGAGAGATGGCTCATGACAGGTGACATAAAGACTATGTACAGGTGAAGTTCTAAAAGCACCGGAACAAATGCGTAGTGCAGTATGATGCACAGTGTCAAGTTTTTTTAATGCTGATTTGCATGTTGAGCCGTACGCACATCATGCATAGTCCAATTTTGAACGGATAACAGCACGGTAGATCCGCAGGAGAGCATCACGGTCTGCCCCCCTAGAGGTGTTGGTTAAGACCTTTAAAATGTTAAGTTTTTTCTCACATGTGCTGCGAATGTCAGAAATATGTTTAGCAAACGTAAGTTTTTTGTCAAATGTTACTCCTAAAAATTTTACAAAATTCTTCTGAACAATATTAATTTGGCCCAGGTAAAGTTCTGGATCTGGGTGGATCCCACGCTTTCGGCAGAAGTGTGTGCACACTGTTTTTTTGGCTGATATGGTAAAACCGTTGATGTCACACCATTTCAGAATACGATTGATGGTACTTTGAAGCTGCCGTTTGATGAGGCGCATGTCTTTGCCCTGGCAGGATATTTGGAGATCGTCTACATATAGGCCCCTCAGGGGGAAGACCTACTTTAGGTCTTTACGGGTGTCGCAATCCCGGGGCCCCAGCGATCTTGCGCTTTTCTTTGTTCTACCCTCCTCTCCTCTTACCTGTATCCTTCCTTTTCCCCCTCAGTGTAGTTTCCTCTTTGGAGGTGAGGGCCCCCCTTCAGAAGCTGCAGTCACTCTGTACCGTCAGCTTCTATTGGCGGAAAACTACCCACGTGTTTGCCGTGCGTGGAGACCCGTGTCCCCGGAAATGGGGATCCTGGTAATTGAGGGGTCTTTTCTCCAACACATTGCTTTGGCCTCGGCTTCGGGTAAACGGGAGGTACACAGCGTTCCCCTGTGTATCAATCGGCAGGTGGTACTGACTTGCTCAACTGCTAGAGATAAAGCAGTCGGACATCTACTGGGCACATCGTTAAGGGTGGATGCTGCCTAAGGGATGTACTGTGCGCGTATAGACCCGACTAGCACTGGTGTGCAATAGCACATCCCCTTGTTGGACTCCGTGGTGGGTGGTGCGGTCGGGTCCGAATCTCAATTCCTCCAACATGGCTTTGGAAAATTCTTCATCTATCGTCAACGCTCTGCTACAAATACTTACCAATGAAAACATGAACACTCAAATGTTACACACGAATGCTCGATTCTTCATTATACACTGTATTGAAGGAAACTTTCACGAAACATCGCCATTCCTTATACATAAATGCATTACAGCCAATGTAGGTGAGGTTAAAAAGGTTAAAAAACTAAGATCTGGAGACCTTCTAGTAGAAGTGTCCAGCAATAGACAAGCATCAAAAATCATGAAAATCAATAACTTTGGGCCAAAATCTGTTACAGTGACACCTCATACATCCCTAAACACATCACGAGGAGTTATATCCGAACCCGAACTTGTACACTGCTCTGAAGCTGAACTATTAGAAAACCTGAGAGAGGACAGCGTGTGCGCTGTCCGTCGAATCACTATTCGTCGCAATAGCCAACTTATTAATACTAAACACATTGTCTTAACCTTTCAGTCTCCCACTATTCCATCCCATATTAAAGCCGGCTATCTACTATGTCCCGTTAGACCATACATACCAAATCCTATCCGTTGCTTTCAGTGTCAAAAGTTCGGTCATACTAAAACCTCCTGTTGTGGATCACCGGCCTGCGCCTGTTGTGGTGCCTCTGACCACGACAGTGCCACCTGCCGGGGTCACCGCGACTGAAGAAAAAGGGAGGAGAAAGCAAGAGGGGTCTGGGTACTGGTTTTCGTGACGTCACAAGAAAGGATGGGATTTGGAACAGTTTGCATTGAGTTCAATGGAAGAAATGGAATTAATAATGCCAATAAATACGAGTAGCTTAATATTTTATGACGCATTGAAATAGCATTTTCGTTTTACAACACTTTGTTCTTAAATAATAGTGAATCAACAATATTTTTTGTCAGAAATTAATGAAATAAATTGGTACTGAATTTAAAGCAGTTTCAGCATTGTATGCTGTATGTTTTGCATTTTCGGCTAGCAAATACATTCTAAATAATATAATGGTTACTCAATGTTATCATTTATCTAAAATAATATGTATATGGATTAAATTTATACGTTGTATAATTGTAAAGTCATATTTTTAAGTAAGTAAATATATTTTTTAGTAAAAATAATAATTTTTATTAATTTTACTTAAAAACTGAAATACATTATTTAGTTTTGCTTCGTTTTAATAAGCTTTTTGAAAGAATTGATGTTAAAAATATCCAGATTCATAAATAGTCATCTCAAGCCATTTCGTGACGTCACAAGACAGGATGGGATTTCAAAGTGTTTGTATTGAATTCTATGGAAGAAATCTGATCAATAATGTCAATAAACACTAGTAGCACGAGGAATATAATCAGAAATTTTCACAATTAATATTTTAAAAACTTGTACAATACATACTATATATAATTATGTTATACAGACTCCTAATGTCAAATTTTATTAGAAGCAATTAAAGCACAAAAAACAAGAAAATAAAAAGTAAAAGCTTTTATTACCCAAACCTTACAAATACTATAAAGTTTTTCATGAAAGCACTACAAGTGTTTGCTTTAGTTTTTTCTAGATAAGACTTTCAAATATCACATTGAGACATTTGAAATATACATAATTAAATATTTTTAAAAATTAGTGAGTATAACTCTTGAATATGTAAAACTGCCTAAATGCTCTCAGGGGTTTTCATGTAAAATATATTGCAGTAATACATATACTTTTCTGTTATTGTTGTTAGCATTGCAGTAATACATTTTCTTTTTTGAGTTAATTTCCAAATCTGTGTTCATACTTAATTTCAGAATTTTCAACAAATTCCGGTAAACCGTTTAGTTGGAAATATTTCTTTAATAAATACCTTCTATATTTTTGTTTTTCTAAGTATCCAGCACATAGATTTCTCTCTCTCTCTCTTTTTTTTTTTTTTTTTTTTTTTTTAATAAATAAATCAACCATGAGATCCGCATTGAACCTTAAGCTACTTGGTATGTGCAGTGGAAAGGGATCTGCGTTTAATTTATAATTACTGGTGAAATTTTCTTAACATAGAATTGCCATGAAACTCTTGATACATTTCTTAATTTCAAAAGAATTTATATTTTCCTTTGCATTATTTTTTTCTGTTTCCTCAATATCTTTTTCCTAAACGTTTTCTCTTCTTTTAGTAGGATCAGTTATTTCTTGTTTTTTGGTAATATCGGATATATAGGCTGGTAAGCTCGAAAAAATGCACGGGATAGCATTCGGTTCTAATTTATAATGCTTTCTTTTTACAGTTAAAAGTGTCCCATCTGATTTTAAAATAGCATCGTCTTTTAAAAGATCTTCATCTCGGAAATGCTCAATACAAACATACGTATTTTTTCCTGGGGACCAATTTTTTCTTGGAATATTTTTAGTCCATTCGGCCCGCTTTTCTTCGTTTTTTGGGAAAAATGAAAACATTTACATTTTCTCCTCTTTTGTAATTAGCTTTACTTAAGCCTGGGACGCAGCAAACGGGAGCATAGTGATTGCTAGAACAAAAGAACAGAAATCAATAAAACTAACGCAAAATACGGCAATTTTATATTTTTATGTACTCTATAGCTTAATAACTATTATCAAGTATGTCGTATTAAGAATAGAGATTGCTGACTTACCATTAGTATCCAAAAAAGGCACAAAACATCTTAGTTTCTTCTACTTTTCCGTATGATTCTAATGCTTTTAACGGAGAAAAGTCCATCCTCTCTTGTGACGTCACAACACCTCCACGCGTTCAGTACCCAGGCTCGCCTTGTAATTGTCTACTCTCCCCTCCCTTCCCGGGGGCTCCGCACCTGCTCAGCAGTCGCAAAATGTGTAAACTGCAAACAGGAACATCCATCCTATTCAAAGTCATGCCCAAAATGGGCATTCGAAAAAGAAATTCAATCACTACGGGCCTCTCAAAAACTTTCTTATCCTGAAGCCCGTAAAGTAGTTGAAAACGGTACCCCTAAACCTGGTTTGTCCTATGCCGCTGTGACAAAATCAACAAAATCCGTAGCAATTCAAACCGATGCACCGAAACCAATACCTGTTTCTTCTTCCACTTCAACTCCAATAGCTAAACCTGTTTCTAATAAGAATCACTCTACCATAGGAACCCACAAAAACACAACAAAGAAAAGTGCATCTGCAGGCCGTCCACAAATTAAAAAATCCTCAGCTTACAGGTCAAAATATAATAAATCCAGAATGAAAAACATCCCACCACAACGGCCCATTGACGATACTATCCTCCGCCTGTCTCCCCCTCAGGGGGAAGACCTACTTTAGGTCTTTATGGGTGTCGCAATCCCGGGGCCCCAGCGATCTTTCGCTTTTCTTTGTTCTACCCTCCTCTCCTCTTAGCTGTATCCTTCCTTTTCCCCCTCAGTGTAGTTTCCTCTGTGGAGGTGAGGGCCCCCCTTTAGAAGCTGCGGCCGCCCTGTGCCGTCAGCTTCTATTGGCGGAAAACTACCCACGTGTTAGCCGTGCGTGGAGACCCGTGTCCCCGGAAATGGGGATCCTGGTAATGGAGGGGTCTTTTCTCCAACACATTGCTTTGGCCTCGGCTTCGGGTAAACGGGAGGTACACAGCGTTCCCCTGTGTATCAATCGGCTGGTGGTACTGATTTCGATCAACTGCTAGGGATCAAGCAATCGGACATCTACTGGGTACGTCGTTAAGGGTGGATGCTGCCTAAGGGATGTACTGTGAGCGTATAGACCCGACTAGCACTGGTGTGCAATTGCACATCCCCTCGTTGGACTCCGTGGTGGGTGGTGCGGTCGGGTCCGAATCTCAATTTTCCCTAACATGGATATGAAAAATTCTTCGTCAATCGTCAACGTTCCGCTGTCCACCGCTAATGAACACACCGATACACAATTTGCACACATGAATGCCCGATTCTTCCTTATCCACTCTGCTGA
>JAWZYV010014212.1:0-130511 GCA_038373885.1 Cheiracanthium punctorium | reverse complement strand
TAAGAAACATTAAAAAAAAAAAACTATTTTTTGCTTTTCTTTCAGAAAAAATAGGAATTTAATCAATTGAAAAATGATTCTGGATAACTGGTTTTCCGGATAACTGTTTTCCAGATAAGAGGTTCCATACTGTAAAAGCTAAGTGTCCCCATATGAACAAGGAATGCACTATATACATAAGTAAAAAATAGTGTTTTATACCCGCACTGAATATTTATGTAAATCAAACATAATTAATCGTATTTATGTCTTATTACTCTAAGTGCTACAATAATTTAAGAGATACCATTCAATTGGCCAGTACTATAGCCAATCAAGCAATAGCGTGTTGTGGTAATCCTTAACATGTGCTATTGCACTGCTAATAGAAAGTGGAATTGTTCAAGGACAAGAGAAACAGGTCTGTTTTTGTTCACCCTACTTTTTGTTAAGTGCTTTGTAGCCGAAAAATGCTATTGATTCTAACCGACTAAGAATTTAATCCCCTTTTACAGATGCCCCCGGATAGAAAGCGTGAATACAATTAGGATGGGCACAGTTTGATGAATTGGATTGAAGCGCTTATGGTCGTTTCTTTCTGGTCAAGAATGAGAATGAAAAAATTTGCATGTTTCTTTTAAAAATTGTCATTGCTACCTTCCTCATTGTGGAAGTGTGGCTGTCACGGCCTTTCATGCAGGATGGAAAAGATGAGCTTATCTTTTAAGCACTGGGGGTATCGGACAAAGGGAGTACGGGGAGGCATACACCACAACTTGGGCTATTTTGCGAGGGAATCGAAGAGCTAAAGATAAGTATGCATCACTGAAATGAATAAATTCCTGGTTTGACAGTGGTCAAGAGTCTAAAAGCCCTTTTTCTAGTGCACTATTGTTACGCTCTCTCTTTCGCCATGTTAGCCTAGCCACTGACAATTCCTCTGTATTTCGGAACTGATGCTTGATAATCTCTTGGTGTATTTATCTAATGCCATACAGACAACCTTTTAAAGTGTAGACATAGAAAAACTTCATCTCCACCATTTCCAGAATTTTCGAAGTTCAGTTTTTAGGTTCACTATAACTGAAGTCATGTTCACTAAAACTGAAAAATGCTATGCACATTTCTAATGTAAGTGAATCAGGACTAACGATTTGCATTCACTATAACTGGTGTTGACTGTATATATGTATGTATATGTATGTATGTATGTATATGTATGTATGTATGTATGTATGTATATATATATATATATATATATATACAGGGTGTCCCATAAATATTGGAACAAACTTTAAGGGGAGGTAGGGAATATCACAAGGATTCAGATTTGCATAACACCCCGTGGTCCGAAAAAACTTCATTAGGTGCTAGGCGGCATTTCGGAAACGCTATGGGAAAGTAGTACTACAGGTACAAGAAATGAAGAGACACAAGATTGAGATCATCTGAAATATTTATTCATCAAATATTACATGTGCTGTGGTGACGTACATGCCACACACATGCCATGTGGTGATGTACTGGATGAAAGTATCTGCCTTCATTTTCTATCTTAAAAAGAAGCACCTCATAAAATATTATAAAGTTTTCACTTCACACACTTTCACAGATCATTTTTCTCACTAGTTTTTTTTATCTAATAGTTGCTTGGGCAAATGCACTAAATTGCAATTTAGTATGTCACAAACATAATAATACTCTGTTGAATACCAATTTTGTCATTAATTACACCAACACTGCTTTTAACAGGATTAACTTCAATAAACTTTGTTCGTCACACTCTGATCTTTTCCCTTTACAGCATAGTTAGTTTAAAAAAACTTTCAAATTTACTTATACCCATATAACCTATGGGTAGAAAGATCTTTAATTTTAACTTTTTTTGTAGGAGCTTTGTGCCTGATGATGAGGTTCCAGGTCTCTGTGCCAGTGATCAATATAATTCTTTTGTTAATTATTTTCCCTGTATATATATACATATATACAGGGTGTCCAGTGCTAGCAGTGCCCAATGGCTATTTCCTAAACTGTTAGTCAGAGACACTGTTCCAATTGCAAAAATTCTCTGTATAATCTATTATATCAGAAACAATCAAAGTCAATAAATCAATTCTAGGGATGGACGTGAGATCAAAATTAGGCTGTCTTGTCTCGCAAAATCGCTGAAAAGCTTTGTCTAGTCTCGCGAAAATCCCTATATCACAATGTAAAATGTACCTGTCTCGTCTCGCAGTCCATCCCTAATCAATTCCTATAAAAATTAAGAAACTTAAATTTTTTATATGGTCCTCCGACTCTAACAGTTATATTTAGAAATTTTTTCTTTATAATATTTCATGCACAATAATTTAAAAAAAAAAAAAAAATCGCCCTTCTACGACCAAAATTCACCAGGTTAGGAAGCAGCAAACATTTTGACTTGAGTCACTTTTCCATGTTTAAACATGTCCCGTTACGGTAAACCATTAAAAGACCCTATAAATATTGAAATTTTAAATTATAGGTTATAATTTCATTTTCTGGCATAATGCGGGGAAAGAAGCTAAACTAATTTTAGAATACTAATCTTTAATCTTAAAAAAATATATATATTAGTAATAGCGTATTTTCTCAAGCTATGTGAAAGTGTTACTCAAAAAAGTGAACATTTTAGCAATTTTCATAAGGTCTTAATTTGCTTAAAGTTTATTTTTGAATGTTTTTTATTTTCTATTCAACTATTGTCTTCATGGATATAATCAAATTAAAAGTATTTTCTTAGTTTTTAATGGAAATCTGTGTTGAATTTTGATTTGTGGTGGTCATTTTAGCTATGGGCAATCACTGAACCTAAATTTGAATATTTTCAGTTACTGCCCACCATCATTTTAGCAATTGACATGCATTAACATACCTGCCAACCTCCTTAAGCCAAAAGCAGGAAGACTCAGGTTGAAAAAACAGAAGATTTTACAAAAGATCAGAAGATAATTTTTAAAAATAAGAAGTAATAACAGAAGACTGTTTTCTCCAGTGTATCATCATTTTTCATTATTTTTTTATATCAGTAATGTATAGAAATAAAAACAAAACTAGTAATAGAAAAGAGCTTATGTGGATTTTTTATATAAAATGAAAATAGATACAGTATTTTCACAAGAATAAAAACAAATAAATGGAAATTTGACTTAATTTTTAACCAAAGTATGTTGAAAAATAAACAGATTAAGAATTTTTTTAGCTGATTCAAAGTAGCTTTTTTAGCTTTTACTGATAGTTCATTAGAAAAATTATTTTCAAGCTTTAGTTTTCAACACTAACAAATTTCCTAATGATGAATCACTGAGAGAGAAACGAAATGAAGTTGGCTTTTTTTTTTTTTTTTTTTTTAACTATCGAGAAAATATTTGCTTACAAACGCTTTGACCTCACTCATACAAGAGAATTGTGCTGTTAGCTATTGAAATGATTACCTTAATAAATTATTTTGAAATAGATTTATTAATTTACGATTTTTTTTTTTTTTTGCATAGTTTGATACAATTAAATATATTGACTAAAAATTAAAAAAAAAACAGAAGATTTTATCTTCTGGCAGAAGATCGGAAGATAGCTTAAAAAAATGGAAGTCTTCTGTAAAAACCAGAAGAGTTGGCAAGTGTGCATTAATGTCTGTAGTTATTGTCCAGGCAATAACTGTAATGGTCATTTTGTATTGCCAATATCACATGTAGTTGTGTTCTAAATGCTTAATTTCTTTTGCAATTCGCATGCAAATATATCTAACTTATTATTCTTATATTTTTAGTATACCAATGACATCAAAAGTACAATATAGTAAAGAAATTTTGCAGAAAGCATATTGAAGTAAATTGTTGAAATTCTTAAAATTTTAAAGTAGCATTATGTATAAAACACACAGAAAAAGAAAATTTGTTATAAGTGAAAGAAGAGAAGAAGTTGATTAGAGACAAGAAAAAGCTGCAAAAGTAAATAAAAATTCAAACAAAAATCCAAAAAATGAAAATTCTTCGATGAATCCCAATAGTGATACTAGAAATTTTAAGGAAATAGATACAACTAAAGGGAATAATGACCACTAACAAACAGAACATTTTAAGTAAAAAATCGAACTGGTACCAAAGAAGTTAAGAAAAAAGAGAAAGAAATATAAAAATTTAGGAAAAGAAAAAAAATGCGCATGCATTTAAAAATATAACTGTTTTAAGTAACATTGAAATAAAGCCCACTAATAGTCGTTGTGAAGTTTACCATTCCAGTGTGATAAAAATCGATTGACTAGTAGTGCTTGTATTAAAACCTTTAATGTGCATTGCAATCCACAAAAACATAAGGAACATATACCTGACAGCTCTGATTTAAATTTATTTTTATGTCATCATTGATTTATAGTAGAAGATGAAGACTTACCATCATCAAGAAAAGAATTATTCAATGGAGTTTTGAAAGCTTAACGGAATCTATTTTGATATATTGAGAAGATTTGTTTAATGTTTTGTATTGCATATTTATTTGTGTCCTTAGTCAATTCAGACTTTAATTTACCATTTTAAGTTACTGGGCAATTACTGTAAGCTATGGGCAATGACTGTACTTCTTTGATGATACAATATTTTCTATGTTATGTAAGTTTTAACTAAAAACTGTCGACACTCTATAGGAGACTTTAGTAGGTCATAAGAAAATAATAATAAACACAGTTGGTAGGTATAATATAAATATATTTTTTTAATGTCAATGTATTTAAAATCCTTAAGTATTCTTAACCCTTTAACGCACAGTGTTCCTGCTCTGGGAACACCAAACTCTGGCGTTTTGTGTGTTGCCAGTCACGAAGAATAGATTGGATTTCTATAAAAATAGTTGCGGGTGACGTAGCTCCACGAGAATCCTTTACTTTTTAGCACGTCATTTCCCGTAAAAAAAATTGTAACGATTTTTTTTTAACAGCTGCTGAAAAATGGAAGAATGTGAGAAGAGCTGGATAGATTGCCCAATGCTGAAAAAAGGGCAGCCGTTGCCATCGCTCAACTTAACTACCAGCAACATGGCAGACGATCGAAACGTTCATCGCGTGCCACAGATCTAGAGACCCTTTTTTTGACGACAGCTAGCTGTGCCCGTCAGAGCCAGCTGCGTCACTGCCTGGGACTCACTAAAGAATAAATAAGACAGTAAAACTGTTTCCAAAAATATTACGTTAATTTAATTTGGATTGGATGGATCCAATCGGTATTTAGTGTTCTGAAAACTTGAACTTCCAAAAATAATCGCTTTACATCGCATTTTTTGACGGCAGCTGTCTGTCGTTAAAAAAAAGGGTCTCTAGATCTGTGGCACGTGATGAACGTTTCGATCGTCTGCCATCTTGCTGGTAGAGTCGAGCTATGGCAATGGCTGCCCTTTTTTCAGCATTGGGAAAAGGGTTGTGCCTCAAAGGGTTAAGGGCAATAGCTATATGGCTTACCATATATATATATATATAAAGTACATCCTAAAAAAAGGAATACTTTAATAAATAATTAATACTTAATAGCAATGTTTACAAAGATGAATGGTTATATGTAGATCCCTTGGGGTTCTAGCCCCCACCTCCTTCTGGAAAAAAAAAAAAAAAATGTTTAAGCCTTCTCACTAAAACCCACGTATGAACACTTTACAAGTGCGTTACTTGGCCGAAAAGCCCCAACACCCCATTTGAGCACAGGTAATATTTCCGTTAATTTAAAAATAATTAATGCATGTTTTACATGTGGTAATAAGAAAAAAGGAAGAAAAGAGAATTAAAAATAAAATATTAATACCTTCCACCAGATGCACTGGGAATAGTAGAAGGAGCACCCCTTGATATGTACGCCACTGAAGTTTTCTTTTAATGCAGTCATGGCTGCCCCTTCAAAATCTAGTAGAGCAGATCTTATCTGTAAATTAATATTATGCTCTGCAGCTTTCATTTTTATCACATGGAACAGTTTGTTATATGTTGCCTTTTTTTAAATTAGGCAGTAAACAATAGATCAGTGGGAACATTTGTCCCAGTACTGTTCCAAGGATGATGTATAATAGGGAAAACATTCTGGGAACTATTTTAAAGGTGCCGTCCATAAACACCTTATAGCTGCAGGACAACAATTCTAAATTTTCAATATATACCTGTAAAAACAAATACACAAACCTAAATTACAGGAGTTTATGAGTTAATCTAAAGCAATAGATATTAAAAATGTATTAGTTCAGGTCAAGTTAAAAAAAATATTTTTGGCACCAGATTAGGTGATAGCTCACTAAAAGTGTTTGCATATGTTAAGTCAGGGAGGCAATTACATTGCTAGCGCAACGAATTAGGCACAAGAAACACTTTTCCTCACCTAAAAAAACTGATTTTTTTTTCTGCATAAAACATAATATACTGGTGCTGATAAAAAATTGCATTTCAATTAATTTTAATTTCCTGCTCTTTGATAAAGTCACATTTGCGATCCCTGGGCTAAGTGTTTATAAAGCAACAGTAAAACTAGCAGACATTTGACTTGACAAATTTTTTATTATTATTAACTTTCTTTCAAAACATTTATTTCAATAAGAATTCAAAGTGTTGACTATTATTGAAAAAACACTCAAAAATACATGTGTTAAGTAAATAAACATAGAAAAAGGTGTAAACACATTTCGGGAGATGCAAAAGGGTTCTCCCTTACTAAGTACCGAAAAAACTGGACTATATTCCGTATACGGTGCTTGTTTACATATCAATGTTTTTGTTTACAAATCATTGGCGAACAAGCTGGCGCTAGAGTGAGCGATGCACCGCCAAAGTGAAGTTACCTGCCTGTGGTAGTTGTGACTGGCCACCATAAAGAATACGTGTTTCGTCAGGTTTGAGAATTTGAAATTGTTTCTGTTATTGATGGAAGTTAATGAAGGGATGGAAGGGAATGTTATGTTAATATATGAAACGAATTTGTGCGTGTTTGTTAGAAATATAGTGTGATTTAGAGGTATATAAAAGAAAGCATGCTGGTGTTACGTTATAAGCCGGTGGGTGTTGGGGACATTTCTGAGCGGATATTTAAAAAATATAAAGGTAAGTGCAACGTTTAAGGTTTTTAATGTGAATTTTAAATGGATATTTGATGTGTTTATGTTTTCGTAAGTGCTATTTACGTGCTATTCTAAAAATACTGACTTTATAAGAGGTGTACAACTAGGTTGTTGAATCCACCGATGTTTTTTTGAGTTGAAAACGGGTCAGTGTTTGCCCAGTTTACATTAGCTGTACAACTAGGTTGCTTAGTTCACTGTTTTTTTTTTTTTTTTTTTTTTTTAGTTAAAAACGGTCCACTGGTTGCATAGTTTGCATAGCCGTACAACTAGGTTGCTGAATCCACTGAGGTTTTTTTAGTAAAAACGGTCCACTGGTTGCATAGTTTACATATCTGTACAACTAGGTTGCTGAATCCACAGAGGTTTTTTTAGTTAAAAACGGTCCACTGGTTGCATAGTTTACATATCTGTACAACTAGGTTGCTGAATCCACAGAGGTTTTTTTAGTTAAAAACGATCCACTGATTGCATAGTATACATAACTGTACAACTAAGTTGCTTAATCCACTGTATTTTTTTTTAGTTAAAAACGGTCCACTGTTTGCTGATTTTAAATTGCCTGTTACTGAATTTGCAGACGTTCTTTTGGTTAAATATGGACGTTGTATTTTGTTTTAATGTTTTTGCAATTGTAATGTGTTAAAATACTTTGCTGATCGTGCAAAATGGTTGGCGACAGTCGCTGGAGCTTGGCGGTTGCCAAGCTCCAGCGACTGTCGCCGTGTTTACATGGGGTGCGCACCGGCTTGTATGATTTTACCAAAAAACTTACTGTCAAGAGGACAGCAAGCATCAAAATTTGTTCGATATTATTTTCAAAGGATAAAACATCTTTCATGAAATAAAAGCAGAAAATGTTAAATAATGAATAGTTCGTAATTCTAACTAATATTATAAAAGCAAAAGTGAGTTTGTTAAGCTTTCACGCCTAAACTGCTGAATTGATTATGTTGAATTTTGGTATAAAGATAGATGGGACCCTGTAGACAGTTATAGGCTACTTAGAATTTCATAGTTTTAATTGCTTTTTAAATTACTCAAAAAACATTTTTACATTGCCATGCTTGGTGAGTTTTAATTAAGGATTAATGTTTTGAGTTAGCAGAAATGTTATTACTTCAGTGAAGAATCGCGTTCATTTGAAAAACATGAAATACCACAGAAATTATGCCAGTTTCATGCCAAACCTATCTATCTGTAATTATAAAAATGAATGTTCTCCAGACAAATCTACAGCACACAGAGCTTTGAAAATTTGAGCATATAAGCCTGACTTTAGTAATGCGCACCTGAGGCTCAGGATTTTGAAATTTTAATTACTTTTTTAACTATTAATTAAAAACGGTTTTTAGGTGATCATGCTTGGCAAGTTTCGCCTGCACAAAATGATTTATGCTTTTGAAATAAAGCAGCAATTCTATTCGCAGAATCACGTGCATTTGGAAAACATGAAATAGCATGGAAATTATGTTAATTTTATGCCAAATTAAAAAGTACAAGGACGAAAAGTCCAAATGCGTTGCCTAGAATTAATAAATTCACAAATCCTACCAATAAAAATGTGTACATTTGTGTGTTTGGATGTTTGTGACTGGATTACACAAAAATGGCTGAACGGATTTGGATAAAAGAAATTTGAAGGAGTTAAAAATTTGGAATGAAGAAGCTTATACTCTGGATTAACATAAAGGCAACCTTTCATGCATATAACATAAATAATTCTTTTACAGGCACTCAAAATAATTCTAAAACATTATGCTCTATG
Organism: Cheiracanthium punctorium; assembly: GCA_038373885.1. NCBI lineage: Eukaryota > Metazoa > Arthropoda > Arachnida > Araneae > Cheiracanthiidae > Cheiracanthium > Cheiracanthium punctorium. The sequence continues at coordinate 121,660 of JAWZYV010014212.1, read as the reverse complement.
GGAATTTTGTAGCTATTGAACCGATTCTAGAACTTTTTTCACTGACAAAGTTATACTATTCCTGAGTATTATCATTTGTTTGTTTCTGAATTAAGGCTGATTGGCTGCACTAAGGTCCTAGGACTATATAGGGAATGCTCTCTGTGGGGGACTTTCTAAGGGACACAAGCCCATATTTATGCGAGGTTTTGGAGAAAATCACAGAAAACTCCGAATGGCTAGGTTGACAGGCAAGACCGGGATTTGAACCTGTCACCTCCCGCTTTCCAGTTTTAAGAGCAGAACCTCCCAGACACTGGTGGGGCCTTGAGTATTATAGGCTACCTTTTATGCATATATCACAAATAGTTCTTTTACAGGGATACTCATAAGAATTACATTACGCTCTGTGTGTATCTCTAACTACTGAACTGATTTCAAACTTTTTTCACTGATAGAAAACTACACTATTGCTGACTATTACAGGCTAAAATTCATGCATGTAGCATAAATAGTTCTTTTACAGGAACACTCAAAATAATTCTAATACATTACGCTCTATGGGTGTCTCTGTAACTACAGAACCAATTCTAAAACTTTCTCACTAACAGAAAGCTGCAATATTCCTGATTCTAAAATTCATGCAAATAGCATAAATATTTCTTTTACAAGAACACTCAAAAGACAGTAAATATTGTCATAACTGTCTCTATTCGGCAAATGCGTTTAAAAAAAATCTAAATTTAGTAATTCTGCATATTCTCTTATTTTGGAGGGAGTATACAACCATATACTATATTTAAAATAAGTATAAAATAAATAATATTTAAATACAGTCACTTTTGTCTATAGTGCAAACATGTTTGTTATTCACTCATGCTTCCTTTCACTCTGGGCCAAATTCTAAAGCCGAAGCGGACGAAGTTGCAGGTAGCAACTAGTTATCATATAAATAGGCATAAATTTTCAGAAACACTTTTAACGTCTTATGTTATTAATCTATGTGTCCTGGAAACCATTATCATTTAGTAGGAAAAACAGAAAATAAGTCTCCAACTCAATCTAAAATTAGGTAATTGTGCAATAGATATTACAAAGGATATATAGTTTAATTTTTAATTATTATTTCAGTATTTAAGTATATAACATACATAATACAATAAGAAGGAGTATTTAGGAGCCCCTATTTTTAAGAACCCTTGGCTATTGTCCCTCTTACCCATGTGATAATCGAGCTCTGACTGCCACAGTTATTTAAGACAAAAAGACAGTCATTTACAACAACATATTTAACTACAGTTCAGGCAAAATAACTATGTATCACAAATTTACAATATGTAAGGTTTTTTAAAATAGAAACGTCTTAATGCAGTTTCAATATTTAACAGCATATTATTGTTATTCAATTATTTTTCTTCATTTTATGGCTCGTGTGAATACTCAATAATACAATTAAAACAGAAAATACAAAAAAAATGCGGATAAACTTTGATTTTCAAGATAAAAAATTGGATTTCCCAGGTTTTTCAAAAAAATAATTCATTTTTTCACGAGGTGCACTTGAATAATTTATTCACAAAATCAGACTTTTCTTCCCTTTCTTTGACCTTTCTCCCAATTTCCTGAAAATTTGCAGAACCCCCCCACCCCCATTTATTTCCTTGACCAAAATTTACTTACAGGTCTGTACCAATCCTGCATATGCATAAAAATTTTCTCTCCTATGTGGGTACGCAGGCGCTGTATGTTGCACTGCTGAGAAAATATTACATATGGTTTTGTTAACAATGTGACATCATTGTAATAGGTTTTCGTCCTGCTCGGGTATGAAGCTGTCTACTGAAGCTTCCTTTCTGAGAGAATCCTTTATTAAATACGTCACACACATACCCACATTGTCTCCTATGTGGATACGAAGATGTGCATTCAAGTTTCCGTTCTTAGAGAATCCCTTATTACATATGCCACATACATAAGGTTTCTCTCCCGTGTGTGTATACAAACATGTTCAGTCAATATATCTTTCCGAGCGAAACCCTTATTACATATATTACACGCGTGAGATCTCTCTCTTGTGTGGGTACGAAGATGTCTAATAAAGTCTCCTTTCTTAGAGACTTTATTGCATATGTCACACACTTAACACTAGAAGCACCAGAGCAGTTATTTTGACTGTTTTTGCCATTTTAGTTTGGATTCCTAAAAGACCCTTTACTTTAAGAAGTCATAATTTTTTGAATTCTCTTAAAAAACCTTGAAAATTATTGGCACCAAATATGCATTGCATGAAAATAAAATTAATGGAAATATTTTTATGTATACCTAGTCAAATTGACTACTAGTGAAATTGAGTTTATTCATCGTACTTTATCACGCAGAAAAAATCTTATCATGAAGAAACACTTCCCCTACATATTCCTTTCATTTACTATTTCTCTATTCCGTGAAATACTTGTCATCTTCCATCCCCTTCCCCAGCCCCCCCCCTCCTCCCGCTCCTGTTTTTTGTTCACCCCTTTCGTGATTACAAAATCATTTTATCTATTTCCTTTCACTGACTTTCACCTGCCTACCAAGCTACCCTTTTCGCACTTTCAAGAATTTCTCCCCATATGCCATAATGTAAAAGAAATCTTTGTCGTAGCCTTGTAGAAAAACTAGTCCTATACACATCAAAATCAATACCGTTCTTACAATGGTTATTTATAACATATATACCCTATTTGAGCTCAATCGAATGCCCCGTTTAGGAGCTATCATGTTCAATCACATACACACATACACATACATACATACATCTCGTAAAAATAGAATAAATGAATTCAGAAGACCTCAAAACGTGTAAATACACCAAAATCTCGAAGTCGAATTTTTTCATGATTACAATACTTTCCTTACATGGTACATGTTCGGAAAGTAAAAATGTACAGAAACAGAGGCAGCTTCGAACAACGAAGCGAACTGGTCAATAGCTTTAGAAGAGCTTGATGCTTTTATTGCTATTATTTATGCTAGATGAGCATATGGTTGCAATAATATGGATTACGATTTTCTGTGGAACAATACTTGGGATCCTCCTTTTTTTTTTAAAGAAACAATGTCCCGTAATCGTTTTCGAGATATCATGAAAAATCTAAGACTTGATTTGAAGTCAAACAGGAGGCAACGTTTAGAAACTGATAAGTTTGCTATGTTTTCAGACATCTGGAACAAATTTATAGAAAACTGTGCTCTTCCTTATAAGACAGGAGAAAATCTGGTGGTTGATGAACAACTATTTCCATCCAAAGTTAGGTGCAAATCAATTCAATGTATGCCGAATAAACCAGATAAATTTTGTATAGAATTTTGGATGCTAGTTGATGTTGACTCAACGTTTATGTGAAATGCTTTTCCATATCTTGGAAAGGATGATGCAAGAAATGAAAATGAAAGCCTTCCTGAAAATATAGTAATGCGCCTTCTGAGCCCTTATCTGAATACAGGAAGAAATGTGACAGCGGACAACTATTTTTCCTCGCTTTCATTAGCTAAAAAACTTAAAATTAAGAATACAAGTTTTGTGGGGACAGTAAGAAGACATAGAAAAGAAATTCCGCATGAGATCAGGAAATCAAAAACTCAGCTTCACGAAACAGTTTTACTGAAAAATGGAGACACTACACTGACAGTCTATCAGGGTAAAAATAATAAAAATGTCCTGCTTCTAAGTACCTTGAATACAGATGTAAATGTAGAGCCATAAACTGTGAAAAAACTTCCAGAAACAGTAGAATTCTACAACAAAACCAAATGTGGAGTTGACATTATTGACCAAATGACACGTAAATATTCTGTGCGGACTGCTTCCCGTAGATACCCCGTGCATATTTTCTATAATATGCTGGATTTGGCAGGAACTAATGCCTGCATTATCTACCGAGAAATGAGTGGTAAGTCCATAACAAGACATAACTTTCTTTTTCAATTGGCAGAAGAATTGAGAGCGAGTCATTTGAAGAAAAAGGCAAGTGCCCAACTGCCCTCAGGAATTTCGAACACTACTAAAAAAACTCTCAAAAAAGAGACGTCAGTGCCAAATTGGATTTTGTAAGAACAACAAAACAAGCAATATGTGCCAGAAATGTTCACATTTCATATATGGTAAATGCACTTCCAGCATTGAAAAAATTCTAATATGTAAAAATTGCGAATAGCATTAAAATGAGTTTTAATAAAAAGTAAATAAAAATATTTTTGTAGCATGTATTTTAGCAAAAATTAACATTTTATTCTTTAAAAAAGCTTTTAAAAATACCATAAACTTTTTGTACTCAAAACAATGTACAAAATTCTTTGAGCAGTCAATTTGACTGCTGCTGGCGCTTCTAGGTAGGAAGAAAGTGCGGCGCTTCTAGTGTTAAGGTCCCTCTCCTGTGGGTACGAAGATGTGTCTTCAAGTCTCCTTTCCGAACGAATCCCTTATTACATATGTCACACACATAAGGTTTGTCTCCTATGTGGATACGAAGATGTGCATTCAAGTTTCCGTTCTTAGAGAATCCCTTATTACATATGCCACATACATAAGGTTTCTCTCCCGTGTGTGTACGAACATGTTCAGTCAATATATCTTTCCGAGCGAAAACCTTATTACATATATTACACGCATGAGATCTCTCTCTTGTGTGGGTACGAAGATGTCTAATCAAGTCTCCTTTCTTAGAGAATCCTTTATTACATATGTCACACACATAAGGTCTTTCTCCTGTGTGTGTACGAAGATGTGATTTCAAGTCTCCTTTCAGGGCGAATCCTTTATTACATATGTCACACACATAAGGTTTCTCTCCTGTGTGGGTACGGCGATGTTCATTCAAGTGCGATTCGTCAGAAAACTGTTTCTGACAGAAGTCACATGCATAATTTTGCTCTCCCGTGTGTATACGAATATGTTTAGTCAAGGAGCTTTTATTAGAGAATGTTTTCTGACATATGTTACACTCGGGGCGTTTCTTTTTTGCGTGCACACCGAGATGTTCATTCACGGTACTTTTCTTGGAGAATGATTTCTGACATTTTTTGCACACACGAGTCTCCTCTCCTGTGTGTGTGTGAAGATGTTGATTCAAGTTTCTATCCTCCGAGAAAGCTCTGTTACATAAGTCGCACGCAGAAGGTTTCTCGCCAGTGTGAACACAAAGGTGTGTCAGCATGTCGCTTTTCTCAAAGTACGCTTTTGTGCATATGCTGCACGTGAAAGATTTCTCCCCTGTAAAGATAAGGTTGTGCCTCCTGAGGTTGGACTGCGTAGAAAAAGTTTTTTGACATGTTTTACACTGAAAAGTCTTCTTAACCGCATCACTGCGAGAACCAGCTTTCAAATGAGAAAGTGGGGGCGAAGTTTCTTGAGAAGCATCACTACAAGGATCAGCTTTCAAATGCGAATGCTGAGACAAAGCTTTTTTGCCAGAATCATTCAGACAGATTTTTATATCCATGGATGAGCAACAAAAAATTTTTAACACAGAAGAAGTGATAGTCCAAACTAACAAAAGATGAAATATTCTACAAGTTACATGCTTGATCAGTAATTTCCTTCATACATAGAGTATGGGCATTTTAAATGGTTTATCAATTCACTGACATCAACATCTGGCAACAATTTCAAGATTCTGACAACAAATTATATTATTTATCTGTCACGTATTTTCGGGAGATCGCTTTGTGACTGCTATAGCATATAAGCACCGAATCATGATTATAAGTTCTTCCTGCATTTTATGGTTCCAGTTTTAACTTTTGAAATTTAATTTAATAAACCATAAGAGTGGGACGATGGTTTCATCTCATCCTTCATGATCTGCACTCAAAATTCAATGTGAGCCACCTTTCTAAAATATTCAGCACTCTGAAACACGAAGTTTCGTATGATAGGCTGAACAATGTGAAGGGGAGTCCCATGCAAAGACACTTTGAAGGTAGAAGATTGCCTATAAAATCTGCAAGAAAGGAAAAAGAAATGATAAAATGACTTACAGAGATACATAATTTATAACATGACAAACCAAACAAGAAACTATCATTTTAATTATGAAAATCTATAAAAACTAACAAAGGAGGGGATAACAGTAATCAGTTTAAACCAGCAAAGACAGTATGTGATATAATGGATACTTTAGATTTAAAATTCACAGAATGAGCTCCATGCAGTGGTATACCCCTCATCCCTTATTATTTTTGGTTGACACTGATCTACAAAATATTTTTCATATATTTGCCAGTCTGCAAATGCATAAAAGTCGGGAAATAATGGTCTAGATATATATAAATGGCTGTATTTATAAATTTTATATTGTTAATATTTTCTTTTAATTTACTTTTTACAACACTAAACATCCAATTTAAATTGGAATTTTCAAATGTTATATTAAATTTATAAATTCCTGCAGTTCCTTTTTTATCTATTTTATCTTTTCTTGCATAAGGAATATATATATATTTAATGCAATTTTGGGTACGATGAAGTAAGTTTATAAGTTTAACTAATGTTGAAAGTGTGCATGATTAATAAAGATCATATTACTACATTTTATTAAGTATATAAGGGGTAAAATTCTAATAAAAGTTCTAATTTTTAAAAAGTTTAAACTTACAATCAGTATATAGTCTACATACAAGAATATTTTTGGGATTGCCAAGATTATGGTAAGAAGTAAAATTCTGAATATCCTTAGACTTTTACACTAAAAGGTTTGAAGACTAACTTAAAATGCTCTTCGAGTGTAGTCAACTACTTCATAGCAAGTAAAACTTCTAGGGGGGGGGGGGGTTATTAAATAATACAATGGTAACACAAGCTTGTTATATAACAAACATTCTGAAGAATTTTTTAAAGAATTCTAAAGTTGACAAATAATGTATTGTTGTTTTAATGGCAAGATTTTCATGCAGCTTTAAAATAATTTAAAAATAAATAAAATTTTGTTTGGAAGAATTGGAATTATTGAACAATAAGCTCCTAAATTAGAAGCATTTATATCAAAACATATACTATTGTGAGAGTTATACAGTGTTCCAAAAAGATAACATGCTTTAATTCTTTATCTATAAGAGATAAGTGGGGAATGTAAATTGAAAAACTGTTAAAAAAAAAAAAAAAAAAAGGTTGGAAAACGGATTATGTTAAGAAAGAAAAATTTTCCTCTCATTAATTTTCAAATAGTTACACTTTTTAAATTTGTGTATGAGCCCCCTTCAAAAAATTCCCAATAATTAAAATGTGCCCCATATACTAATGAGGTGATTTAGGAAACGCCAGCTTTTCATCAAAAGTAGTGATGCAATGGATATCAATTTGGCTGGATACCGAATATCCGGGCAAACTTTCAGCCAGATATCTGGCGACAGTATGTTTTCTTCTTTTTTGTTTTATTTTTACTAGTTTTCTTAGATCATTCAGCTTTTACTTTTTTCTTTAAATTTTCTCATTGATTTAGTTTTAAATCAGAAATTCTTTGAGGATTGTTTCCATGAATTTAGTACCAGTTTCACTGCAATTACAGTCATACAAATAACCCCCAACGCAGAACATGCCGAAATCGGCGACGTGCGTCGCAGAACAAAGAGCTCCGCTGCAGAACAATTACGGATGAGGACTGAAAAGGGAGAGAGAGGGGAGAAATCAATCACTTTAAACAGAAAGTCAAACTCAAAAGCCAGACAGCAATCTGGAGGGATACCATTTCATCTCCTGCATCCAGGCATAGAAAGAATATATTCCTTTGGGGGGGGAGGAGATGACACGGCGGCAATTAGTCAAAAGTGAATTATCACCCAAAAGGCGCCTGATCATCTCCTTCTGGGAGAGCGCCACCTTTTTGGACCCCACATGTGGAGAACGGACAGCGCTTATCACTTGCAATATCATTCACATTCATTTTCTAGCTACGTTTTTTCCCTCGGTAAATATGTCTGCTCGAGACAAAGTCTCTTGCTTTGAGTGTAATACTCCTATAATTTTTAAAAATTATAGAAGCATATAAAACTGAGAATTGCTATGTGCGACCCCTTTAAAAAAATTGGATTAAAACGGCTCCTTTACAAAAATACAATCGATTAAAATGGCCACTTCAAAATTACAAGTAGTAAAATTAGACCTTCATACATGCAACCCGTTAAAATGCATTTTTGCAAATAATTTACCCTCTTCTGAATAGGATGTTTATTAAATAGCTTTTTTATTTCATCTTTCGTGAGCTATGAGCTGACCTTAAAGCTGCCTCTCCGATGTTTGTTTTCTGCTGACACAACAAGAAAACGCGATTAGGATTTTCAAACAAATATGTGCGCATACTTAGAAAGGGAAAGGGAGATTAAGCAATTCCGCCTGTCGATCTTGATACTGCAATGTCAGAAGTTATGTTTAGTAACTCCACCGTTGCAAATTATTTAATAAATATTCATAATTTCAGATTTTACCGCCGTAGCAAAAGCAGTTAGTAACGATGCTCCAGATGTTTCGCGCTCTTGCAAGTTTATGCTGTGAACGATTGTTTTGTTAAACCGGTCTTCCTATTACAGTTTATTCATAATTATTATAGATAATACTATGCTTTAAGTAATTATGGATGCATTTAGAAATGCAAAACTACTATAAACGGGTCCGAAAATTTACGTGATTTCGAAACATCGGTCTGAAAATCTTGAGAATTGCGACATTTTGCGAATGCAACATTTGAATATTTTATGGTTTTTGTTGCAATTAAGAATATTTAGCCTTACTTATATAAAAATTAACATCGATAGCATATGATAAATTTAAATTATTGGCCCGATTATATTTTCTAATTATCTCTTCTGAAAAATCGAAAAATTCAATGTATTTTATTAAAAACTGTACAGAATTCTGCAAGTTCTTTTTCTCCATACTCATTTAACTCCCCAGAAAAAGATGGAAAGAAAGCTGTATATAAAATGTCAGCAGTGCAAACACATATCAACTTTCCAGGCCCATCTTCACCAAAGAAACGTCTCATTATATTTGCACTAGCGCTTTTGCATACTTCATGACAAGGAGACACAGGGTCTGTTACACTCTGCTTGTGTACTTAAGTGCACCAGACTTCTGAGCATTTGGTTGTAGGGAGCATAGAGTGTAGAATTCTTTGGTAGGGAGGGGGGGGGGTAAGATTATAAAGGAAGAGAAAAGATTTTAAATATGAAATACCCAGAAGTCTTAAGGAACAAAAGTCTTTTTATTGAGAAAATTATTTTACTTTTATTTTCATTCTCTATTTTGCAAAGTTCAAATAATTAAAATATTATAGTTAATGCATAAAAGTATTAATAACTCTTCTGTTTAAAATAACCCTATAAGGTATAAATATCTATTCCAGTTATTCAATATTTATTCCACTACAAATTCCGGTTCTTAATTAATTTTTTTTTAATGGACAACAATAGCTAAAAAATTTTTCAGGATAATCATGCAGCCATAATAAATATTCCGTTGATATTAACAATCAGCTGGTCATCTATTTAAGTGGTAATATTGAAATAGCCGGAAAGGAGATAAGACCATTTGCCTCCCCGTCTAGCTCACAAAGAAAACCACAAAGCATTCTGTAACTCCAAGCCACAAAGTAAGAAAGGGGAAAGAAATTATGTTTTGACAATAAATTTCTAACTTTTGAACAAATTAAGATGTCTTTCTAAAATTTAGACTCTGAAGCAATTTTTGCATTTAAAAGTGATCCCCAAATTTTCAAACAAATCGTTCCATTAATAAAAAAATTATAGATGAATTAGTTTTTACACAGTTGATTTCCATCCCCTTCTCATCAAGGTCCGCTACTACCCGGACTGGGCCTCCCGAGTGCTTCCGGGAGGGGGAAAGAGGGCGGGAGAGTTCTATTACCATAGCAGTTGTGCAAATTCCTCCTTTTCATTTGACAAGTATCATTAACACATTAGGTGTAAGCAAACAAATAACAGTTAAACAAATAAAAGGGCTAAAGATTAAAAAGAACTTCGCTGGCAAAAGAGGGTGTCTAGTTTTTCATCATCGGGGCGCTAACGAATTTTTTTTTTTTTAAAGGGCATCGGGGCTCGGCGCACCACTGACCTCGCCTAGAATGAGCTCAGTAGATTATAAATATCAAAAGTAGCAATATAATACAGAAATGATTCTGATAACAATAGAATTTAATGATATTTGATTCTTTATCCCATTAAATATTTAGCTGCTTCATCAAAATTGAACAAACCAGCACACAGAAAAAGCCCGCTACTGTTTTTTTTTTTTTTTTCCGTTGTTGTTTGTTTGTTTTGAAGGGGATTCTGTGTGACATTGCAAGAATCGCGCAATCCCTCAGTCTAGTGTGAAACCTGAGTTAACAAACGATAGAATTCGTCTGGCCGGTAGTCAGAAAGTCGTAAATCGCCAGTTTTTTAAGTTTAATCGCCACGTGGCGACTGGCGACCGGGAATTTTAAGCTTTAGTTCGAAATATTTTCTCTACATATATATATCTGTTCGGTTAATGTTTCATTTCCTTGTTACTTTGATAATTACACAAAGTTTCTCTAATTTCATTTAATATTTTAGATATAGGTTACGCTTACTAATATCCTAACATAATAGCCCACTGTATATTAAGGTATATTTCCTGCAGAACATTTTTGGCTAGTTGAGAGAGCGTTGCAGAACATTGCAAAACATTCTGCTTTGGGGGGGCAGAGACCTCCTTGCGTTAAAATTAATTTCATTTTATTAGACCGAAGCTTTATGCATAAGAAAAAGCTTGAAATCTGTTTAATAAATAATAATTTAAATTAAAAAATATGCAAAGTTATTAAAAAAGAATAAGTAAAGTTAACAAGTGAAGATCTAAACATGAACTTGTTCCAAACATGACATCTAAGCATGAACCCAGTTCTAACCCTTTTCGTCACCCTGAATCTCATATGAGGCTCCTACTTCAAATAGCAATATTGAGAGAGAAAACAATTAAATTTAGTATTTTTTTCTTTCAGTGATATCAATATCATTCATTCATGTAGAAAGTATATGAGGCTCTTAACTAAATGCATAAATCGTGCCTGGATTGCAGTACTAGTCCATTTAGATCATTTTTTACAGTTTTTGCTTCATTGTTTCAGGAGAAAAATTAAGAAAATAGGGACGCTGCTTTTTTACCGTTTTTTTTTTTCTTTTTAAGGTAAGTATAGTTTTTTTACTTATTCCTCAACCTTTACCTAACAGGTGCATCCTTTTAAATTAATCTCAGCATAACAAAATGCTTCGAAAATGCAGAAATTAATATTAGAAAAATCTAATATTAATCAACATTAGAAAAATATATTTTTGCATGATTTATAATAGTATTTCAGATGCATTCAATGCTAGACAGATTTATTTTCTCTGATTTTTCATAATTCGGTGACGAGAGGGTTAAACAATGAGACTCGTTACCTGTCAGAAACAAGTCTGATTGTTTAGAACTGGGATTGGCGAGGCAAACCAGAATTGAGAACAAAATTTTGTCACCAACTCAAAATACAAAGGACCCATACTAAATCTGTTCCTCTCCAATTCTGTTAGTGTTATACACTCAGGATTTGATGCAGATGAAAATTGGGTCTGTTTTGCAGCCTCTTCACAAAATTATAATCAATTAAAATGGCCACTTCACAAAATTATAATCGATTAAAGTGGCCCCTTCACAAAATTATAATCGATTAAAACGGCCCTTCACAAAAATACAATCAATTAAAACGGCCCCAACACAAAAGTACAATCGATTAAATCAGCTATTTATTGGCATTATCCTATATTTTAATCTGTTTTATCAAATATTTTAACAAAAAGGTGATTTTTAATAAAGATTAGTAGAAATTTCACCAAAATAAATGTTGAAATTCACAAAACTCTTTTGAAAAAACAAAAATTCATTAGTTGTTTATGAAACAGTCATCAGATGTACAGCTTGTGTTTATTAATTCTTTATTCTCAATTTTCTTTCATATTAAATCAATCCGTACTGACATTCAATGCCTGACTAAAAACAAACAAAAAAACGAAAATTCAAGTTTCAAGTTAATATTCTTGCGATTGGGTTAAAAGGAGTAAAATTTTAAGCTTGGAACTGTTTTTCCTGTTCTGTGATGAAATTGACATAAATGACATTAACATATTGTCTGAAATTTGGATTGTAATTATATACCCACGCAGAAAAAACTTCAAGGAGGGCACAAAAGGAAGAATTTTTTACAAAAAAGGTTGATTATTGTCACCTGATCAACAAAAATCCAGATTTTGGGAGGGGTAAGAAGCCCCCAGGGCGCAATCCCTGCCTACGTCCCTTCCAGTGCTTGCGGAGACCTAAAAATCTGCGAGTCAGGCTGACTCACTATCAATAAGAGACAAGTTTTGGAGAAAGGGCGTCAATTTAAAAAATGATTGTATTTTTTAAATAGTATAGCATTAAAAAACACATTGTTTTATTTATTTTTTTCCTCATGTTGTTAAAAATTTTGCTCCAAAATATTAAGGTCAAAGTTAGTAAGAGGAGATTCACATGTGCTTCTGTATAGAAACATACGAATAATAAAAACTCGGCTGTTCGAGCCTCGTCAGGGGGAGACCCCCCTGAACCCCCCTCATTTTTTAGTTTCATTATTGCCATATTAAAACAATATTAATTGACTTTGTCCTTTTATCGCTTATCTTTCGCGTATTTTGCCTGGTAACCCTATGTTGAAATTTTTTATGAGTGTAACCTATTTATAGAAAAATACATGTGATGCATATTCTACAGATTACGAAATATTGTAACAATACATTAAAGCTGTTGTGAACTAATAGTATTTAAATATATGTAAAAAAAAAATACATGCGAAGCATATTCTACAGCTTACGAAATAGTGTAACAATAGATTAAAGCTGTTGTGAACTAATAGTATTTAAATACATGTAAAATTATGTCACATTTTTGAATAAAGGGTGTTGAGAGATAAAATGACATAATCATTAATAACTTGAATCTTGAAATGACAATTTTCATAAATTTTCTATAAATATAAATGGGCCAAAATTTTGCGAGTCAGACTTTGACTGGCATTTTCAAAAAATGAGTCGATTTTGTCAAAAAATACCGATTTACACGTAAAACGCGAGCCTTGGGACCTCTATACAGAATTATTGTACATAATCTATAACCAAAGTTTAAAAATAACAAGGTTTCCATGACCTTTCAAGTGTAGATTTTTTTACAGAAAGCTAAAAACTAAACAAGGTTTCAAAACTATGAAATAGCGATGGAAATAAAAAATTTTCGTCTGCAATCAGACATTTCAGTAAAATCACACATTCTTTAATACATGCAAGTTTACTCAGAGTGCACGAAGTTATTCTTATTTACAAACTGTCACATTGGATAAAATCAACAACATTAAGTTACATAACTCACCACATACATTTTCAGAATTTTCTTCAAAGCAAAGAAGAATACGAACTAAAACTGATGATATTTTTTTCAAATTTCTTTAACAACTCCCGTAGTATCAATTTATGTAATTTTCATCGTTGAACGATTACAACAGTTTTATTTCTTTAGAAATTTACTGATAGATCACAATTAATGTTTTAATAAAGTCTACTTTATAACCCAAGTTCAATAAATGTACAACTATTTTATAAAATTGTAAGCTAAATAACACACTAAGCAATGACGACTAACGCTGCTAACAGAGTCGTTCACTCTACTACGAACGGCGATCAAGTTCAATAGAGTATTTCACGTGACGTCACTGACATAATTTCTCTTCTCTTCTACATTTTGCATGGTTCCTGAGTTCGAGGCTAAAATTCGTCTGCTGGCGGTATTTACATCCGCCAGCTCCCATTGAAATACACTGAGTATCCATTTTATTATTACTTTTTCTCATTATTAACCGCTCAGAATGAGTTATTGTCTTTTTAATATTTAAATACAGGGTTTAGAACACGGTGATATCGCATTTCGCTTCAAAACTTTGTTAATAAAAAGAATATTAGCGTTCTAAAATTATTACGTTTTTGCAAACACTGTATAAATAATACATCATAGAGTTGATTTTGAGTTTTCTGAGTTCAAAATAGTACAAATATTCATTAAAAACCTCCCACACTTTTTTAAAGTACAATATTTTTAATTATTTTTAGTATTTAATTATTATTAACATTTTAAAAGACATCTCACAATGAAGATGAAATTTATTTATAAAAAGCTATTATTTGTTAATGACTGATATTCTAGTTTCTTTTGCAACAGCTTTATTTATAGAAGAAAGTGTTAAAGAATCCCTTAGGTCCAAAGAAGCTGAAACCGAAACTAATCATCACCATAATACCGCGCATGTTGCCTATCAAATACCGCCAGGTGACGTCACGTGCAAAACGTCCATTTGATCGGAAGTGCCTGGGCCCAATACGGCCCTCAACTTCCACTCGAAGAAGCTATACTATTGGTTAATTACAACATTAATAGCTACAGTCCATGAACATTTCGGTCAACTCGGATATTTAGGGATACAAAGCCACGTTTTCGGCCAATAGGGCTGTAGCTTCTGACGTCACTGGTAGGCAAAACAAGGCCGACTAACCAATAGGCAGGCTTGTTCTAAAAGATGTTTGGTAGGCAAAACTGGAACGTAACCAATAGGCTTGCTCTACGTGACGTCGTGTTCAGCTTTTCTTAAATGAACGAATGTTTGGCCAAAAAAAGTTGGATGCTAAGGTGTGACGTAGTTATAATGACGTAGACGAGGCTTTTCATGTAACGTCATATGAAGGATACAGCCGGCTGCTTATCGCTTTGGTGTCGCTACAAGAATTGGTGACAGATCAGCATGATGTCCCAATTCTGAAACAAATATTAGGGATATTTTATAATTTCAATGGTCTTCACAAAAGAGCGTATGGTTATTCAACTAAAGCATTATCAACCAAGGACTGAATTTTCAGAGGTGTGTTTATTATTTGTTTGTTTGAGGGATTACGGCCGATTAGCTACGCGTGGTCTCTAGGCCGATGGGTGGGGTGCCCTCCGTGGGGGACTTTCTAAGGAGTCCTAACCCGTATTTACGCTAAGTTTCGGAGAAAACCACGGAAAACTCCGAACGGTTAGGTCGACAGACGCGCGATGGGACCTGAACTCGGGACCTTCACACTTCGCCCGTCTACCATTTCCAGTGGCATAACCACTGTGCCATGTTGAGGCCAGAGGTGTGTTTATAAAGTGATCCACTTGTGCCACCAGTTGTCATGGGAAAACAGTAATAGGTGTGATAAGTTCGTAAACGATCAAACAGATCCACTCGTACAACTAGTTCCAGTTTTAGGCATGTTTTTTTAAACCCTAAGCCGGTTAGTCGTTGTTCTTATCCTTTAACCCTTGCGTCAAAGACCGGGTTCCTTTTGGGGGTGTGGTAATTCAGCTTTTGTAAAATCGCTTTTAATCCTCATTATTTACACGAATATTAACTATACATATAATTTTAGCCCCTTTTAGGAGAAATTATTATTGAGTTTTTTACGTTATACAGTGAAATCCCTCTATAACGATATTTTGGGGGTCAAACTAATATATCGTTGTAAAGACAATTATCGTTATAGAGAGAATCGATATTGGAACGAAAAGATTTTCGTTCTTCATATATCCCATACCCTGCGGTGTCAAAAGAATGTGTTCTGTTTTCATTCAGCACACCCTCGAGAGTAATATATAATAAATGAAAGGAGAAAAACATGTTTATAGTTTTCAGTAATTTTCACAACACTCACAAATTTTAGTTAAATACCCATGCCGCCGCGCCAGGGATTCTAGCAGCGATATAGCTTATAAATATTTATAGCATATTTGAATAACAAATATATAATGTCTAAATAAATAATACCTGAATGCCGCAAAATCGTTTTTTAAAATGTATTAGATATTAATTGAAAATACATACCCATTAATTTATCCTTATTTATTTTGAATTCTGTGTAAAGAAATCTGAAATTGGCAACAGTCGATTGTGAAAGTCCGTATTTTCTGCAAACCTCAGCTTGCTTCATGCCTTTATCAAAATCTTTTATGATGTTGAATTTCACTTCGATAGATATTTGTTTTCTTTTATCCATTTTCTTTCGATTTTCACTAAACAAACTTCAAAGTAAGCAAAACTCATAAATAATTTAAAATATCCTCGTGTAATAATCGACCTCGATAGGATTTATCGGAGGTTAAAATTCTTACTCAAGTTCAGACAAAAGAACGTATCGTTTTCTATATCAGTTCCGGTGAAAGGAATCCTTGACCATTTTTTTAAGTGGGGGGATAGGAATCAAAGATGTGTCATCCAGGAAATGCCAACTGTCCTTCCACCTTACGAGAAATGCACTTAGTCATTACCATAGTGTTACATCAGCAAAACGAAAATAGCCATCTTCTGCCAAAGAAGACGTTCTTTGGCAGAAGCGTGGTCCAACCCGTTCCAACCACATTTTACCTCGACTTTCTTTGTGTAGCTTTCAATATGTGTGCATGAGTTGGGCTTCTGATGCATCGTAGAAAAAAAATATATTGTAGTAGAGAGAATTATTGTAATGTAAGGGATAATTATTACCATCGTTGTAGAGAGAATTATCGTTATAGAGGATATCGTTGTAGCGAGATTCTACTGTACTTTTCAATATCATTACTCAAAATCCCGGTACTGAGATACCCATTATTGTATCTTTCGTACTTACAGATTGCAAATGATTATTATAACAAATATAAGCAAACGCAATCACAATAATAATTATTATTATGAATTATTTAGTTTTCTTTAAATTGTTTATTATTGTTATTACTTATTATTCCAGTTGAGCAGTAAGTTATTACTTGATTTTAAAATCGGTAACAAGTAATGAAACAAGCAGAGAGCGTAGATACTATTCGATAAGTGTACCGTGGTACCAGTTATTTAAAAAATATGAAGTGTATTTGGTCATTGAATCAAGGGTTAAGACCTCGACTTTTTTCGTTAAACTAGCCCAAAAAGGTATTTGAGTGCAAGATGAATCTTCGATTATAGTTTTGAAATTAACTTATTAATTTTTTCGAATGAAGCAGAAATCAAAAGAAATATTATTGTTGCAGAAAACTCTGCTATTCCTGGGTTCGTCGTTCTAAAGTTCAGGTGGTGTAGAAAGTTCTAGTGAGTCCACTTGTCAGGATGGAACACAAACTTTATTGCTTCTAGAACTTTGTCGAACAATCAGCTGTACAAGATTCGCAAGCACGATCTAACAGTAATGTGCTTTTAACAGTCCGCTTAGATCAGAAGTTCCCACAAATGCTGTATTTCTCACACAAAATAAAACACTTCCACAGGAAAAATTCAGTGGAAATATACAAGGGATATCTTAGATATCCCTTAAGACACAGCAATGAAGAATTTACACTCAGCACTTAAAAATTAGCTTCGAAAATCGAACCAAAACACTGCTACTATACAGGGCCGTCGCGGATGTGTCAGTCGCCTTTGTGCAAACACCGATTTAGCGCCCCTACAGAAAAAATTTCAGTGTTCGAAACTAAAGTATCATTTTACTACTCCATATACTTATTCAGTTGGAAAATATAATTAAACCGAGTCTCGGGAGGTGGCATCCCTATAAATATTCAGTTTTGGAAACAAAAATATGATTTTACAGTGCCATATTAGTATAGAGAATATACGGTATTGCTCTGGGCTGTAGGACTGCCCGATGGATATGCGGCACCGCAGTACATGCGGTATACGTACTCCTAAAGTAGTGGAACCAAAAACACTGTGGTAGGTAGCCTAACAGTTACCATGGGTGCGGAGATCAGATTTGCTTTCATCTAGACTAGTCTTTTGCAGCTCTAGTGATATGGAATTCATTAAGTTCAAGCGTGGACTTGGGAGGTATCCTTCAAGGGGTTGCCTGTTCTATACTTCCTCTCACCCTCCCCCCCCCAAAAAAAGGACGAAAGATGGGGGAGGGGAGAATATAGTGCATTTTTTTCAACAATAATTATAGAACACTGCCATAATGTTTAACGAGTGAATGCGCTTCACAACTAGAAGAAGGCTCACTTTGGTATAACGTTTCCGATTTACACAGAGACACCAGGACATTGATTCAAAAGTAATGAGAAATCTTTAAATCTAAATAAAAAGCATGAAAATATTTTAATTTTATATGTGCACTGTTTGTTTATAAATAAAGCAATATAACACAAGGAAAACTACAAACGACAAGTTTTAAGATAGTTAATAATTCCAAAAATGTCCATATTATTTGGAAGCATCGATTATTAAAGCTTTTTGTTTATCCAGATTTACATAAGACAAGGGCGCATTTGCGTTATTATAAATAATTCAATAACACGTGAGCAATATTAAAAGCAAGGTTACATACTATTTAAGTCCAGACAAACAATATTTATGTATCATGGCAACCAATCACGTCAAGTTTTAACTCATAATTCCATTAAATATTTTAATTATTTCATTGAAATTCACGTAACTTGGCGACTATTATCATAATACAATTAACAATAATGGAAATAACGATATAAATTTTTTATGCGTATTTGAACATTCATAGCTTAGTTAATTTTTATGATTTTACAATAAATTTAGAATCAAAATGTTGGTAATGAAAAGATCTTTAAAATGATATACGAGTCATCTCTCCCACTTACCTTTCTCCCTGCAGAAATTACCCAGCAAACACACACAGGTTCTTTGAACGTCTATTAACGTTCAGAAGACGTTTTCTGAACGTTAATAGACGTTCAGAGAACCAAAGTGTGTTTGCTGGGTAGCTCCTGAACGAAGAGCTCATAACTACCAAAACAATACTAGAGAGAGTATATTCACGAGCACGTCAAAACTAGATGTAAACATGTGAATAAAGCAACGGAGCTTGGACCTACGGAATGCGCCATCTTACCACTTGCTGTATTCGGTGCGCGGGCCTTGTTTATCGGAGGTGACAGGTGAACGCCGAAGATCCGCAATGCAAGCAAAGTACGCAACGGTAACTTTCACTGTGTTGATTTCCCCTCCCTCCCCCGCGACAAAAAAATAAAAGAATTTTAATTCCACTCATAAAATATTCTGGTACTATTTTACTATATGCTTTCAAAAATCTCAATTTCCAAATATACCTGCATCGACGATGACAGTAAATAAATCTCAAGGACAGCAAGTGCAAATTTATTGCTGCAGCAAGTTTTTATACACGGTAAGTGGTACGCCTCAGGAGGTAGAGTTCAATTATTCGACGATTTAAGATTTTATAACTCCGAAAGTATGGGCCTTTAGCCGAGGACGGCTCTGGGTTGAATTTTCGGAGCGGGCCACTAGACTTTTTAGATTAGCCTAAATTGTTCAAAGCGCAAACTGAACGTGTGAAATCCAATGTAGGTAGAGAGAGATGACCCCAATGACCAACTCATTGGAGCTGCCTTTGCAGGAAAAATATGACAGTTTTTACAAGAACACCGTCTTCACAGAAAAGTGTGATGGTTGTAAAGTGAAATTGTACAAAAGTGGTCACTATAGGCAGATGGCCTCTTATCTAAGGTGGTCACTTTAGCAGATTCCACTGTATATGGAATCTTGAGACATACTCTTTGACAGAAGCTTTATTCACTCCCAAATAAAAAGATAAATGCTTTATGGTCGAATTTCGGCCACTGGCGGACAACTAGTAAATATTTAACCTGTTTTATACCATGGTTTTAAAGATAAAACGACAGAGAACGCCGTCTGTGTTTAGTTTTGATATCTGGCCTTTGGCCTTTGGCTGCATACTCATATAAAAAGTACAAATGTATTGAAAAGTGTTTGGTAACTGATTCGCCTATCATGACTTATACTTTTAAAATTCGCACGGTAAAATATTGACAAATCATATAAACAACGTAAACAAACAATGGATCAAAATATTTTCTACCTGAAATTGTAAACGTTAGATTCCGCTGTACATCGGTCCTAAGAAATGCCTTTCAGAAATCGACAGGGGATTTTTGTTTTACCGTTTAAATGATAAAAATAAGAAAGTCGTATGCTTTCGTATTTTTATTATGACTTATATCTATTGTTTTTTCACACAATAAGACAGACGTCAAAGAGGACTTTTAAGGACATACAGAGATTTTCGAGGATTCAAACTAAGGAAGTGGAGGAACGGTGGAAAATAGGGTTCGGTTTCTCTTTTTTTTTTCCGCGTTGTGTGGTGAGAAGACGGTGATAAAGTGGTATTTAATCCTTCCATACCCCTAAAGACCTGGACTATTTTTGCGACAAAAATGTATTTGAGTGTCAGATAAATTTCTTATTTTAGTTTTATGAATGACTCATTAAGTTTACCGAATAACACACAACTCAAAAGAAATATGAGGAATTATTATTTTACTAGCTGAAGTACCCGTCCTTGACGGGTTAGTGAATCCAAATTTCCAAAAGCAAGAACTTTCTTCAGCATTGTAGGAGTACACAAAATGGATGTAATATGTTGCCAAAGTAAAGAAAGCGAAGTTGTGTATTGTTATGTATTGTTATGTATTGTTGTTTATGTATTGTTAAAATATTACAGGTTAGAGAGTCACTAAGTAATATAATTCCATTCGCTTTAGTCGTAATTATGTGATGCGCGAACGAATATTTACGGATATTGAAATAATTTTCGCAAAATCTCAAAATCTAATCAACATTTTTGAAAAATTGGAAGCCTAGAATTTAAGTTGAGTGACAACCTATCATGTCACCCAATTTCGTTTCATTCCCTGCAGTCTTTATTTCGTGATGCTGGAACAAAATTTCAGCATTTTAAAACGATTTTCGCAAAATCTCAAAATGTAATCAAAATATTTTAAATATTCAACACCTATAAATGAAGATTAGCAACTACCTATCATATCACTAAATTTCTTATCATTTCTATTAGTCGTTATTACGTGATGCTTGAAGAAATATAAACGTATTTTGAGAGAATTTTCACAAAATCTCAAAATCTAATAAAAATGTTCAAAAAATTGGACACCTATAGTTTATGTTGAGCAACCATCTATCATGTTACCAAATTTCACATCATTCGCTTCAGTCGTTATTACGTAATGCGGGAACAAAGATTCACTCAGTTTTAAACGATTTTCGCAAAATCTCGAAATCTGATCGATTTTTTTTAATTAGATGCTTATAGTTTAAGGTGAGTGACCACCTATCATTTCACCAAATATCATTTTTTCACCTTTGCAGTTATTACGTGATGTGCGAACAGAAATTTACGCAGTTTAAAAGGATTTTAGCAAAATCTCTAAATCCAATCAAGATTTTTTTTAATTCGAAGCCTATGTTTTAAGTTGAGTGACCACCTATCATGACACTCAATTTCATACCATTCGCTTCAGTCGTTTTTACGTGATGCTTGAACACAAATTTACGCAGTTTGAAAGGATTTTCGCAAAATCTCAAAATCCAATCAAGAGTTTTTCAAAATTCGACGCCTATGTTTTAAGTTGAGTGACCACCTATCATGACAATCAATTTCATATCATTCGCTTCAGTCGTTTTTACGTGATGCTTAAACAAAAAAAAGCGTCACGGACAGAACGACAGAATGACAGACAGACAAACTTTTTTTTGAGGGTCGCATCGGATTCCCGGGTACTTGAAACGGATAGAAATCGCAAAATTTTTGAATTCCAACAAATGTACAGACAAAAGTCTAATTTTATTTATATAGATACCTGATTCCCTTTTAGCGAAGAATATAAGATTTTATATATGAAATCGACTTAGGAAATATGACTTACACTTTTTGAGAGGATGTAGATCACCCGCACAATTGTGTAGGTCAGAGCTTAAAGGGTTAAAAAGTGACCACCGGTCTCAAAATATCACCTTTACTATTGTAATATAAAATCTATCATGGTGATTGCTAGTCATGCGTCAGAGTGAGACAACTTTGTAATACTTAACCCATTTGTGCCTAGATATTTTTGCGACTTTCTTCGATTTTCACTAATATCAGCAGTAATAGATAAATTTCTGATGTCAACTTCTTGAACAAGGGATGATTTCTTTTAAAATCTTTATGTATAAAAATTGAAGTGTCAACATCCTACTAGGTCATGTTAAAATATTTTGTGGAGTTGAGGTTCAATACTCGTGAATAAAGGCTAGGAAAAATAAATAACGTTTTCGACAGATAGCGATAATGCCGTCCCAAAAAAGGGACGCTAGGCATAAATGGGTTAATGTGCCTTCCTGCTATTTTGTGTAGTTTGCGGCTCGTGGCTTGCTTATAAATCCTCGTCAGTAGGACAACACAAAGAGGGGGCCTCCTCCTTGGGGGTCTTTCTAAGGGGTCCTAACCCGTATTTACGCTAAGTTTCGGAGAAAACCAGGGAGAACTCCAAACAGTTAGGTCGACGGACGCGCGATGGGACCCTAACACAGGAGCTTCACACTTCGCCCGTCTACCATTTCCAGTGACCATGTGTTACGTTCATCAGAGGCAAATTTATTTAGTTTGATGCCATATAACTTTCCCGTCAACTAAAGAAATACGTTTCTGAATATTACTAGCTGCGTGCCCGTTCTTCGCACGGTAGGAAACGAAAATGTTCCTTACGTGTGTAATTCGAATTTATTCGTGATGTGAAATCTTTTTAAAAAAAAAAAGCAAAATTATTTGACTCTTGACGAAAAGTCATGAGTACTAACCTGGCATCATTTCAGTATAATGACTCAAAAAACTACGTCAGTGTTTTTTGAGTCAATATCAAAAAAGTGAAAACAGTTTGCAGAGAACTCCTGGCTTTCAAAAAGTCTTATTTCTACATCATACTGTTTTTTACGTTCAAGTTGTAGCATTAAATACCTAAGACACTACATGAAATGGACAACCGTTTATTTCTTTCCGAACATGTAAAATGTAAGGAAAGTAGTGCAATCATGAAAAACTTCGACTTCGAGATTTTGGAGTATTTACACGTTTTGAGGTCTTCTGAATTCATTTATGAAATTTTCAAGAGACATTTTTAGCTGTGAACCCGCTCTTCAAACGGGAAGAAGCGAATATTTTACTAAAATCATATCTGCATGTGACAAAACAGAATTTACGCATTAGCATAAATAATAATTATTTCACATAATGGTTGCGGTTAAGGAAACTCTCCATATATAATTAATTTATGCATAGTTTTATAAGATTGGCGTATTTAGCGACGCAAACCATTTCATCTCACCGTGGGGAGAAAATATCCAAGGGGTGCCATTTTAAATATCCGTGTATCTAATATAGCGATATCTTATATATCCTCCATAGTCCTGTCTCCTGAAAAAATCAAACTGTGTAATCTCGAGGAGCTATTTATTCCCGCTTTAATTGTGACAGGGCGTTAGAGTTTCAGAGTTTACAAATTTCACGCATTTTTTAATTTATGACGTCACTGTTTAACTGCCGTAAAGGATACCCGGTTGGTTGAGGGAGTTAATTTCGATATTTCGCATAGTAGTTTTTAAACGGTATCATGAAAACTTTGCTTTATGTAAGACCGCAATTCAACGTTAAAATAAAACTATACTCGCAACCAGTATGCATATGTCAGGCAACACCCGCGCCATAATTAAATGCCAAAAATGAAAAAAATAAATAGAAAAATTTTCATATATCGCGCTTTAGAACGAACTTTGTAACTTTTAAAATGGGCATTTTCAGCTGCGTTAAGACATTTCCATTTTTAAATAAGCAACGGATTAAAATACCACTTCTAATAATAATAATAGTGAATTTCTTAATTTATTTCTACAGTAAATTTTAATCAAAATATCGTCTCCCTGTGTTGAAAAAAGAGCTGGAATAAATGAGTTAAAATTAGGCCGTAATTTTTACGTATGTTAAAGCAACTGACGTCATCGATCCTCACTTGCGAATTGAAAATACGGACGGTGCCCAGTTAAAAATTTCTATTCATAGGTTGAAAAACCTTTTTTCTAATCCCTTTTAATGGCAACAACCCAAAATAAATTCTCGTGCCATGATTGCAATGCAATGGCGAAAGTTGTCCGCGTTGATGCTATTAAATTCTAAACATTAGGCTGCATTAAAATTCGTAAAAAATCATCTAATTTACATAATTTTTTCGTTTTCATTTTAAAAAAGGGAGAAAAGAATGTTTCACGATTTGTCAAAATATCAAAAAGTTATGACGGATAGAATTCAAGATGCGACAGTTCTAAAATTATTTTACAAAAAAATTCGCCAAAACAGATGCTCGGTAAAAAAATTCCTAAAAATCGGTAAATCATGTTACGTATTCAGAACAAACTGTTTTTAAAAGAAAATTTTCTCCTCTATCCGATGATACAAATGCCGTTTTCCTGCGAGCATAATTTCCACCGTTATTACGAATCAGGTGAGAAAAAATGCCAAAAATCGCATAAAACATAAAATAAAAAAAATTTTAGGTCGAATTTTGAAAAAATCGCTTCGAGGTGCACAACTTCATGTATAGAACTTCCTGAGTACCAAATTTAGTGTTTCTAGGAGTAGCCGTTTGTCCGTAACGCCGCCGACACACACACAGACATCTTTTATAAAAAGCAGAGATTAACTACTTTTATTAAAATTTCATGCTTATCAGCAAGCAATTTGTATTGTTAAACCCTCCTACCCCCTTCGATTAAAACCTGTACATAAAGATTAATTTAAAGTATGCTCATCCTACTGTATAGTTATGCTGATCTCTCACGGACTCACTCTGTAACCATTCCAGGCAAACACTTTAATATAAATATTTTATCGCCATTACCCCAAAAACATTAAAAAGTTCAAAAAGATTAAAAAGCAGGAAAAGCATCTACACAAAATCTACACCGTTTATACGATCCGCTTGCAATTTTTAATAATTATGTAAATAAAAACTAAAAAACAATCTGTGGTACTTTAAAAATCTGAAAATCCACCGTTTCCCTTATTTTTAAGCGATTTTTTGCTATTTTCAGCTCTATTTTATTGCCGAGAGTAAAAAGAGTGCATGATTTGAGTGACAAAATGAGCTGTTGCAATCGATATGACGTGATATTAATCACGGTCATCAGGCTTTGAAAGGAAATTGTGATTTCAATTCGTTTAAAATAGTTTTTCCAGATTACACAGTTTAATTTATTCCCCCCCACAAATGAATTGTCTGCATGGTATAAGAATGGCTGTGTACACAAAACGAAATCTTTCGAAAGCCAAAGGTTTTCGCGCTTTTCCAGAAGAGAATGAAATTCTATTTGGGTATATAATAAAAATTGAATATAAACTTATTTATTTTAATTGGACGAAGATGAATTATTTTGAGTGTAGACATACTTTCGTCAAATGTTTTTTTCTAGCGCACGTTGTCATTGTCCCCAGAACGGGCTTTGATTTCTAGTATAAGAATAATTATGCCCATCAGAGTACAATTTGTATGGTTTTCATATCTAAACTAAATATTTTTAACGCAAAAATTATAAAAATTATTTTAATCGATTTACTAGTGGAAATTTGCATGACTGGTCATCTATCGAATTATTGTTTAACAACAACAACAACAAAAATAAATAAATAAATCACCTGCACGTCCGCGACAGGACTCGAACCTGCAATCTTCTGATTCGTAGTCAGACGCCTTATCCATTAGGCCACGCGGACACGCTACAAACCTGCTCTTCTTGATTACTGTTGAGTTGACCCCAAACACGAGGATTGTAATATGGCTGGTTGCTGGGCGCCTTTTTCGCGTTTGAAGCAGAGCAGTGGTGTAGTTGAAGGGAGACGCTGTCCCTCTAATTTTTCCCTTCAGCCCATACGTCCCCCCACTTTTTATTCTCAGGGGGGACGCTCATTTACAAGGTCTTTTTAAAAATTCTGTGAAGAAATTAAAATTTTCGTTTTGTTCGCGCGAGATACCCCGGTTGGTTGAGGGAGTTAATTTCGATATTTCACATAGTAGTTTTTAAACGGTATCATTAAAACTTTGCTTTATGTAGGACTTCTATGGAGGAACGTAATTCAACCCAGACAGCACAGCAAACTTGATTTATCAAGTCAGTAAGCTTGAAAATTTCAAGCGTGTAAGCTTAATGCAAGCTTGAATCAAGTGTTCTAGTTTACACTTGGCGAGCTTGCACTAAGCTTGACATTTCAAGCTTAAAAAATTTTCCTAAAAAAAATTTCCTAAATACATGGGGCGCCGGTCGGCGAACTTGCCCCTCATATTTTGAAAATCGATCAGTCTTTGTTTTGGTCTTCGAAAATGTTTAGTCCATTAAAAAATTAATGGAATTAATTTTTTATTGTTCATAAAAATTAAATTTTAAAAGCAATCCAATTTTCGTGATTTTGTGATAATTTGAGAATTTATGTACATTTCGTGAATCTTATGTGAAAATTTGTTAGTTTACATCACAATCGTTTAGGGACTGACAGAACAAAACTCATAAGAGTACACAGACATGCACTTGATTCAGAAATCCAGATTGACTAAATTTTATATTCAATGTAATATTATTGATGTTTGTCTTATTCTGTTTAAAATACTAAAATAAGAAAGTTGGTTTCCATTCAGCAATTTCTGATATATTTTTTTTTATTTATTACGTAATAAAATACATGTAATTAGATAGGGAAGTTTTTAATTTTTCAAACAAAAATTTTAATTCTGGCAATGGTATTTTTAATAATGTATGTAAACTAACTATAATAAATTTCTAATCCCTTGAAAGAAGTCTAATTGTAGCTGCATTGCATTAGCATATGCAACCCAACTAGCACACATACGTTGGGTTATTGATGGCACAAGGTTGTTACATTGGGCAAACGTTGGATGTCCATATGGAAATATCGGTATTCTGTTGGCTAAAGGTTGTGATGGCAAACGTTGCGTAAACAACCGTTGGCCATCGGATGGTTTAATGTTGTGTTGGGCAACCGTTGGTAAACAACCGTTGGCCATCGGATGGCTGAATGTTGTGTTGGGCAACCGTAGCTTAACAACAACCATTGCGCATGCGCAGAGACACACATTCAGGAAACCGGGAAGCGATAGATTCATGTCCGTTCGCCGTTCCGTTTCCGCCATTGCTTGTTATGATGTGTTGATACACTTTTATAAAGTGATTGATAGTTGAAATCTGAAACGAATATTTATCTTTTCAGCTATATTTCTGTGAATTTTATTCGTTGCATAGGTTCGTAGTAATTTGAATCACGATAACTATTATTATTGATGCATTGATTATAGTTCGATTGTCCATAAGCCTAACGATCTTCAAAGTATGTAAACAAACATCTTACTATGCAACTATGGTAATAAATATATAATAATTGCACAGTGCTTATTAAAAGATGCGTTTTTGGATTACTAAACAATGCTAGACAGCTTAATAATAAAGTTTTATTTGCTCATAGTTGTACAACAGTCGAGAAGGTAAAATTGGACACAATTGTTTTCTCCTAATAAGTTTATTCTGAAAAAAAAAAAAAAAAAAAAAAAAAAAAAAAATTAACTTGAGCCGTGCTTATATTTTGCAAGATTATA
This sequence comes from Cheiracanthium punctorium, assembly GCA_038373885.1. Lineage (NCBI taxonomy): Eukaryota > Metazoa > Arthropoda > Arachnida > Araneae > Cheiracanthiidae > Cheiracanthium > Cheiracanthium punctorium. The sequence goes on along the minus strand of JAWZYV010014212.1, from coordinate 94,074 downwards.
ATGACTAATGAGATTTCAGATTTAGAAGTAGTTATTAAACTAACACTACTTCAATTTTGAAATCTTGTTGGTTCACAGTGGTTAATCAACATCAAGTGGTTAATCAATCCAACAAGGATTTAAATTTGTGCATCAAAATTGTTTTGTTGTTAAAGGTATGTATAAAATATTTTACAGTTTTAAGAATTCAGTTATTTTAATATTTTACAAATGTGTTATAGTACTTTACAGTTCATATATATATATCTATGTTTACCAACTTCATTTTGTTATTTATTTATTATTTTAGAAGAGATTTTTGTATCTACACCTGTTATATGCTACAGGACTCAAATTTTATGGAGAAAAATACATAATCTATATGCAATCAAATACTCAGAGTACTGGAAGAAAAAACATTTTTATTGCTTTGACAAGTCTCTTCTACTGCGTATTTTAGTTGAATGAAAAATATCAGTAGCTCTTTAAGTAATAGGCTGTGACTGAGAGTTCAGGTCCCTGAACTGAAATCAATACTAATTTTTTAAAACTTTTCTTCAAACATTCTATTTTTTGCATTAGAGAAAGGATGCGCTATGGAAAAAAAAAAGTTCTCTCTCTCTCTCTTTTTTTTTTTTTTCAAAATTTTGTGCAATGGTAATTATGCGGGACGCGTCGTAATTTTTTTTTGCGTACCATTAACGACTTTTTTCATTTTATGTGCTATAGCGTATAAGCAGCATCACTAATACATTCTGTTGTACTGATATCTTTCTCATAGTCAGATAATATAGATGCACCCGTGTGTTGATACTTGCATGCGTAATGCATATGCATTACGCATGCAATATTTTTTTTCTTTTACTTTGCAGTGAATATCTACAGTTAACTGAAAATAAAAATAGAACTACGAAATGTCATTGTATTCCATACCAATTTTATTCGCGCAAACTAAAAATTACGTAAATTGAAATAAATGTAAAAAATAATAAATAAATATTTTAGTAAAGAATGATTTCTGTGACATTCTTCAGTGACTTTATATTCCTATTGGATTTCCCCACATGAATATTAAAAAAAAAAAAAAAAAAAAAAAAAAAAAAAAAAAAGATTAAGCCTCCTTACAAAAGTTTCAATGGAGTAAATTTTCAGAGGTTTTGAGGGACACTTTACAAAAGTAACTGTCAAAGGAGAAGGAGGGATGTGAATCATATTTCAAAAAATAAGCATTCTTTCCTTTAACGTTATATGTTTTTTCTTTTAATTAATTCGAAAAGTTTTTATGATTTTGGTTTGCCTGCCGTCCTGGTTCTCTAAAACTGTAAAGGATAGCTTCTGAAAGGACGTTCTAAATATTTTCCTGCTTCCGATCTCTCCCCCCCTCCTTTTTTTTAAACAGTTCATAAGTTGCACCTGCAATATTAATTTTCCTCATAGTGCAAAATAGGTTAGTTTTCTACAGATTAATATATGTTTGTAACTTGACAGATCGTTTACTATTTGAAATAACACATTTCTGTTAGTGACGGGACTAGAGCCGGTTTTAAGCAAAAATGTTGGGAGAGGGGGGGTGTAAAGACAAAATTTTCTGACGATATATACCAATATGCTTTCAAAAATATACACCGATTATCTGGCCTCTTGGGCGGTTTCCTCCAGATGTAGCGTGAATACGCATTATATCCCCTAAAAGTCCTTCGCCCGAGGTACCCCCCACCCCAGGCAGATACTTAATGTGCATGTTTGCCTTAAATACACACTACATTACATGATCTGGAATGAAGTTGGCTTGAGGGGACAAAAGGGACTTGTTTACTGGCACAAAAATCACTAAAAGGAAAATTGTAACAAGACTATGTTCATGATATAGTATAACTTATAATAAACTGTCGGCAGAACTGGTAATTTATACACTGAGCATTTTACAGATTGGTGATTAAAGCTGAAATTTGCTGACAGTCCTTTGGCAACTGACGATTTTGTCGACAAAAGTACTTTTTAGGGGGGGATGGGGTGTCCGCTCGTCCTCCTCCTAAGCGTACAGAAACCCAATGTTGATGTGGAACCATATTTGATGAAAGAAAAAATGTGACTACAGTCGACTCTCTGAAATCCGCACATCTATAATCCGCAACTCTCTATAATCCGCGATAATTTTTAGATGTAAACAGTAAAATTTGCAGTTAACAGTTAAGTAACACTAGGAAATTACGGGTGAGTTGAGTTGTAGAATTAAAAGAAATTTTATGCTATTTTTCATATTTTTTGCATATATCTAATTAAAATTGTTCTTTTAACCCATCTAACAAAGTCTGAGCAGTAAAATGAAAGCATGATTAGCTGACAGAAAAGATTCTGAGAGACAATCTCGCACACTCAGTTAACGAAACGTGTATTATTTTGATTTTCATTTTTTATTGAAAGAAAGAGAAATTTTCAAAAAATTTCTCTTGAAGAAGGCTTATCTTTAGGCTATAAATATTTAGAATTCATCCAAAATTATTCATTGGCATCACCACAAGAAATAATGACAATAAACAGACTCCAGGAAAAAATATTTAAACACAAATAAAAAGCCCTAAAACAAACAATAATTGATTCCATATTTGCAAAATTAAAAAGTAATATAAAATTAAAGTATGAAAGTTTAAGCCTTCTTCAAGAAAAATTTCAGTCTGCAAAAGTTTTGTAAAATAAAATTAATTTTTTTTTTCTTTAATAATTAAACTAAGTGCGACAGTATAATTAATTTCAGCCATTAAAAATGTTCTGTTGCTTCATAACTATAGTAAGAAAAATGTAAACAAAACAACGATCTGTAATACGCAAAATTCTATAATCCGCAAACCCCTTGGTCCCAAGGTGCGCGGATTTCAGAGAGTCTACTGTATTTGATAATATGCTTCGTTCTACATATCTGCCGTCCCTTAAAACTTATCTGAATCCGTCACTGCATTTGCTGTTAGTAAAATAATTAAAAACTTTAATTTCAAATTTGACAGTTTTTCATATATCTATAGAAATGTTACGAAATAGCACATCAATTTGCCAAATATTCGTCAAATATAATTATCCAACATTAGGTTTCTACATTGGCCTAAAATATGAAACTAACTTATAAATGTAACGGTTAACAATTATGATAGCTAAATGTTAAAAATAACCAATTTCCAACAGTTGGATAATAGAGTGACAACATACAGATTTTACGCTGTCCCAATGTATACATTTACACGTTAACCCAACGTATGCATTTATACGTTAACATAACGTATGCATTCATACGTTAGTTCAACGTTGCTCCCAACGTATGCATTTATATGTTGCCCCAACGTATGTGTGCTACCTGGGAATAATCAATAATGCTAGTGATAACTATTAATCAGTGAAATTCAAATTTTAGTCTCTTGATGTGATAACATTTGTGAGTGACCAATTTAGTGAAAATATTTAAAACTAAATTAGTATTTAAAAGTTTCCTGAAAATAAATAAAACACGGATTTTTATTTTTTTTATTTTATTATTTTTCTTTCTAACGCGTTAAAACTCTTGTTTTTGATAGTGGGCTGGGCTTTTCCCCTCTTTTTTTTTTACCCTAACAAAAGTTACCTGTTAGCTCAAATTTATATAAGAAACTGCGACAAATTTTGCTGCAAGGTTTAAAAACTTAACAAAAATTGCTCATCTGAAGAATAACTTAACAGTAATTTTATGATTATTTCGTTATGTGTGTTAACGAGTGCTCGAAATAAGTGTTCAGTAAGTAAGTCCGAAATATACAAAAGCCATTTCATAAAAACTGAGAGTTATTTTTTTACTTAGTGACAACACCGCGAAACTAAAAAATAGAAGTGCAGGTGATTTTTTCAAACTCTTAACTGTACGTTTATACAAAATTCTAAACGAAGCGGACGATTTTATTTTCCTAGTTCCTTTCGATTTTATTTTCCTGCTTGTTTAAAGAACTGTTTTATTTGCTCTACAGAAATGGAGATGAGTGATCACATTATATCACGATAATGCTCGCCCGCATGTCGCTACTTCTGTTCAGCAATATCTTAGTAAGTGCGATATTAAAATCATGCCACATCCCCCTTACTATCCAGATCTCACACCATGCGATTTCTGGCTGTTACCGACGTTGAAGGAGAAGCTCAGTGGCAGAAAATGTAACAGATTCTGAAGTTATTTCAGCAGTGGAGGATTCTTTGAAGCAGCTTCCAGAAAAGGGCTTCTCTACTTGTTTTGAAAAGTGGGTTGAACGATGGGACCGTTGCATATCATCTGACGGAAGGTATTTTGAAAAAGAATGATGTATTTTTTGCTGTAAATATATTTCTTGATTTTTTATGATTTTACTCTCAGTTTTTATGGAATGCCCTTTGTATATATGTATCTATATTTTTTTTCTGTTCGTTTAATTTACCATTTTATGAAGTACAAACTTAATTTTCTCGGGAGGGGCAATTGCCCCTACTGCACCCTCGCTGGATCCGCCACTGGCAACCATTCCAGGCAACCACTTTAATATAAATATTTTACCACCATTACTCCCAAAACATTATAATGTTAAAAAAGCAGGAAAAGCGTCTGCACAAAATCTACACCGTTTATACGATCCGCTTGCAATTTTTAATCATTATGTAAAAAAAATAAAATAAAAAACAATCTGGCACTTTAAAAATCTGAAAATCCATCGTTTCCCTTATTTTTAAGCGATTTTTTTGCCATTTTTCAGCTCTATTTTACTGTCGAGAGTAAAGAGTGTATGATTTGAGTGACAAAATGAGCTGTTGCAATCGATATGACGTGCACAATCACGGTCATCAGGCTTTGAAAGGAAATTGTGATTTCAATTCGTTTAAAATAGTTTTTCCAGATTACACAGTTTAATTTCCCCCCCCCCCCCCCCACAAATAAATTGTCTGCATGGTATAAGAATGGCTGTGTACACAAAACGAAATCTTTCGAAAGCCAAAGGTTTTCGTGCTTTTCCAGAAGAGAATGAAATTCTATTTGGGTATATAAATAAAAATTGAATATAAACTTATTTATTTTAAGTGGACGAAGATGAATTGTATTGAGTGTAGATATATTTTCGTCAAATGTTTTTTTCTAGCGCCCGTTGTCATTGCCCCCACAACGGGCTTTGATTCCTAGTTTAATAATAATTATGTCCATCAGAGTACAAATTTGTATGGTTTTGATATCTAAACTAAATATTTTTAACGCAAAAATTATAAAAATTATTTTAATCGATTTACTAGTAGAAATTTGCATAACTGGTCATCTATCAAATTATTTTCTAACGAAAAAATAAAACACCTGGACGTCCGCGACAGGACTCGAACCTGCAATCTTCTGATTCGAAGTCAGACGCCTTATCCATTAGGCCACGCGGACACACTACAAACTTGCTTTCCTTGATTACTGTTGAGTTGACCTCAAACACGAGGATTGTAATATGGCTGGTTTCTACATCTTAAAAGGATGAAAGGGGCGCCTTTTTTTAGGTTTGAAGCAGTGGTGTGGTCGAAGGGGGACGCCGTCCCCCTACTTTTTTTTCCTTCATCCCATACGTCTCCCCACTTTTTATTCTCAGGGGGAGACGCTCATTTAGAAGGTCTTTTTAAAAATTCTGTGAAGAAATTAAAATTTTCGTTTTGTTCGCGCGGTATAAAAATCAAAAGGAAACCTTTGACTGTTTGAATAGACTTTACAAGTGGGATTGTACTGGTTTCTTAAACACTTCAGTAATGAAAACATATCCATAAGAGTAGAACAGATTATAATCTTTCCGAACGCACTCTTTGTCAAAAATGCCTTTCCGAATGGCCGAAAAAGTGACAAAAATCGGGGTAGCGAATCGTCACGTATCAATCCAAAAGAAAATGTCTCTTTGACATTGGATTGTTGCCTCACCAGGGCACAGTGGTTATGTTACTGGAAATGGTAGACGGGCGAAGTGTGAAGGTCCCGGGTTCGGATTCCATTGTGCGTCCGTCGACCTAACCGATCGGAGTTTTCCTTGGTTCTCTTCGAAACTTTGCGTAAATACGGGTTAGGACCCCTTAGAAAGACCCCCACCACGAACGGCAACCCCCCTTTGTGTTGTCTTTCTAAAAGTGGGTTTCGAGCCAAGCCGCACAAATACGCTATATGTGTTCACAATAAGAAGAACAACATTCGATTGTTGACAAATGTAAATGGAAAACATTAAGTAGCTTCATCGAGGGGGTCCGTAACAGTTCGGAGTTTTCCGTAGTTTTCTCCGAAACTTCCGGACATAACACATTGTCCGGTTGGGACGCAGGCTGGCTGTGCCACGCAGCCATCAGCGTCAAAAACGGGTCTCTAGATCTGTGGCACGCGATGAACGTGTCGATCGTCCGCCATCTTGCTGGTAGTTAAGTTGTGCGATGGTAACGGCAACGGCTACCCTTTTTTCAGCATTGGGAAAGGGTTGCGCCTCAAAGGGTTACGAGGGTATGCAAAGAAAAAAATATATTCACTGAACTGAACATGTAAATCATGAAATTAAAACATTGGTTTTCTTTATTTAAGAGTTATTTAACTCTTCAGAATTTCACATTCTAGTTCATAATTATTAACTTGTGTTCTACACCTGCATTTTCTGATTTCACTGAGACAGAAATTACTTGAACTGATAATCACAGAAAAGTGACACATTATTTACATAGGTAGAAATGAAAACTAAAGATTTTTTCTCATAATTCTTGATAATACTGCTCAGGCCCGGGTGTCCGACTGTCTGCAGACGTGTGGGCCCATACAGAAAAACATCGCCAAACCTTCGCTAAGTGCCGTGTTTTGTAAAAGGTTTACCTTTCAGACTCTTGACGCAACTCCCGAGTTTCAGAATGGCAGACATCTTGTTTTGAGACACAAAAAAGTCGACAAAAAACAGTACACTTTCATCTATAGTTGCAACGATATTATTATCCAAAGAGCACATAAAAATAAATGCATTTCATTTGCTATAGCTCCCTAATTTTAAAATTATCACTTTTTCCCCCCTACAAAAGCCTTTTTATAACAACAATAAATGTCAGATATCCCTTGTGAACGCAAAACTTCCTATAGCTTAAAATTAAAATTCTCCCAATTGATAATCCCTTATTATCTCAAAAAAGTCATTCCACAAATATATCCTACCGTAAAAGGCGTATTCAGGAAACTTAAATTCACAACGAACTATGGATTTCCATCAATAAAAGGCAGCCATCTTGTTTCTAAATACATTATCGCTGATAATAAAAACATATTTAAACAAAATTCCTCATAAACTCATACATGACATATCTATTTGCAACTAATCACTTTCCCAAACTTTTTCACTAACTTGAAAACTCAAAGTGCCTAATAAAAAAAAAAAAAACTTGCCTTTTAACTTCTCGATGCAAGTTCAGAAAATCTGATGTTTTATTTATTAAAAGCTGCATATTCTATAAGTTTGCGCCATCTTTCGACGGCTTTGTAAAATAAAATTCAGTTGTATTCCTTTTTTTTTTGGATAAAAGATAGGGTTTTTTTTGTACATTATAAGAACAGTTTTTTTTTTTTCGCGATAAAAAGTAGCCTGTTTGTTAATCCAGAACTTTAACTTTCTTTATTCCAAATCATCCAAATCTGTCTAACCGTTTCTGCGTGAAAGAGTAACAAACATACATACAAACATTGACATTTATAATATTAGTAGAATTACAACTGACATTGCTTAACATTTGAATTACACAAACTTTCAAATATAAACTAATAAAATATGCAATCGTTGCAAGACAATTAGTTGTTATATTGTATAATAATACAATTAAAAAAAATTATTTGGGATACACGTAATTCTAAATTAACAACTAAGCCATAAACGGTAAAGAAAAAAGGGCCTTTTTTTCATTACATCGCAATTAACCAAAATTTTAATCAAAATACACGGATCAAAACACTGCAAACAGAAACTGAAAGCAAAATTAAACAAACCATACTGTACAAATTTAATAGGCGAATTTTCATTTTTCAACGTTTACAATGCATTATGCATGAATATCAAAGAATTTTACAACTGTTCATGTAATCGAAGTGTTAAAACTTTTGAAAGTTCCTGATATACCAGATACATCAATATTACATTTGACATACAGGTTCAACTGTAGTGTGTAAAAAATTTGCTAATCCTGATGAAAGTACATTAAAAATAATAATATAACTTGTGAAAAGTGACACCAATCTTCTTTACATCTGATCGGTTCACGCATAATAGCACAACAGGCTTCCATTTCTATTTGAAAACTAAGATTTACTAAAACAAAGCTCTATCATCATACCATAGGCGGCTGGTGCACCAAAAAAGTGGGGGGGGGGGGTCAAAAGAGATGAGAGTATATAAGTAGATGGCACCCCTAAAACTGTTTTTTTTTTTTGTGTGTGTGGGGGGGGAGTAAAATCGCCCTATTATAATTGAATGTCATTATTGATTAAATGGCCTTCTCTAAAAGAACTAGCCCAGACAGCACATAAGCTTAAATCAAGCTTGACATTTCTTTGAATTTGACGCATTAATGCAAGCTTGACAGTTCAACTCATTCTAAGCTGGCAGCAAGCTTGCAGGAGTCAAGTTGAATTGTCAAGCTTAAATACAACTTGATTTAAGCTTGACAATTGCTACTCGCTTGATTTTTCCTTTTTAAAGGAGCGTTGATGGCGCCATCTGTGAAAGAGAATGGACATTAATTGTCTAGCGTCCTCAAATTTGCTGAAAGTTCGTAAAAGATGTGTTTTATTTTAGTGCCATATTACCGGTAGGGCAAACGGGGCAACTGCCCAGGGCCTACAGATTTTAGGGCCCAAAAATCTTACATCTTACACTTTTGTAGTTTTAAAATAAAATTACAAAGGACAAAAAAAAAAATTAGAAGTTAAATAATTTTTTTTAATTATAAAGTATGAACAATGAAAATAATTCAAATTTACATTTGTATAAATTAATTTAAACTTATTTTTAATTCTTCGAAATGCTCTATATCGATATAGCATACCAATATGTAGGAAAATAACTAACCACATTTGTAAAGAGAATTTTTAGCATTAAAAAATAGCAAAACTTTTCAATTATTTGTTATTATAAGAAATATTTACAAAAATGTCTAAAGTGTTTGTATTCCATACATGTTATGTTAGCAACTGTGATATAGCATTTCGAAGTAACGTTTAACTATCTGTTTCTTTGATTTCAGATTACTTAACACAAAATTTGTGTTATGTAAGTAAACCCATTCTATATTTCCAAATATGGAAAGTCTTCAAAATAAAATACAATTATACTACGAAATTGATTTCAAAATCAGTCGTTGTCTCGATTTTGGTCAGCGGCAGTATTGCTCATGAGTGTTGCGAAAGTTTTAAAACATGTGCTGCTCTTAAGTTTATATTATGTTTATTTCCCCTATTAGTAGAGTCTCTAAATCACACATAACATTATTTTAATTTTGATGCATCCCATGGAAAAAAAAAACAAATAACATAATAATTCACTTCAAACTTTAGTCATAACTCCATCGAAGCTTGGTAGCTGAATGGATAATGCGCTCTGCTACGAACCGAAAGGTCCCGGGTTCTATTCTAGCCACGGACACTCGATGGAAACAGATTAAAATAACTTAAAATTTCAGCATGGAGGGGGGAAAATGCGCGGAAAAAATAAAGTATGTGGAGCGCGGGCGCCCCGTGTATTTAGAAAAAAATTTTTTGGGAAAATTTTTTAAGCTTGAAATGTCAAGCTTAATGCAAGCTGCGCAAGTGTAAACTAGAACACTTGATTCAAGGTTGCATCAAGCTTACACGCTTGGAATTTTCAAGCTTATTGACTTGATAAATCAAGCTTGCTGTGCTGTCTGGGAGGATCAAAAATTAGAACGGATGCCCACCGAAGACTCCCTCCTTCCAATTCAAAGTAGAGACCTGCACGGACCGGGCTGGGTACGGGATTTATAAATCTGCTGTTAACGGGCCGGGCCAGACTCGTGTTAGTGTTAATTATTTTTTCGAGTTCCTGCAACCCGCAAAAAAAGTTAATATTAATAACTTCTTAATATAAAATGTCTGAAAAATATTTATTTATCGATCTATCTGGTCGTCTTTATATATTTTTTAATTTCTGGAATTTTTGAATTTTACTCCTCAACTATGGACCCGTAGGGGCCGGCCCGTGATGTTTGTTCAAATGTATTACGGGCCCGGGCATGGCCTACAAATTCAAGAATCGTCGGGCTCGGGCCGGGCCGGGACTCTATTTTCAGGCCCGTGCAGGTCTCTAATTCAAAGTTCCATTTCAATTCTTATGAAATAATAACATGAGAAGAATATAAAACACTTACTTGTTAAGAAAATTTTTCTTTCTGTAAATTCTTGAATCGATCAATGATGTCACAAAATGACAAACTTCCAAACACAGAGAGAGAGGAGATCACTAATAAATTCATTTATTTGATCTTATACTATTATCCATCCTAATAAATTATTTGGTATTATATTATGCAATATTGGCATATACATCCAATTTATGGAAGTAACATAGGATCTTTTACATTAATTTCTTTTTTCTCGGGGGGTGGTCGCCCCCTCCGCCCCCCTTTAATCCGTCCTTGTATGGAAATATATCAAAGAGTTCTTTTCAACAAGAAAATTGCATCTTTTCCTCAGTTCTGTTATCTCTGGATATTTCTGGCAAAGAGTTGGTGTATTTTTTGTACATTTTTTTGGAAAATTTGCATTTCTCTCTTTAATTTTTCCATATCAAGATCTAATCCATATCAAGAAACAAAATGCTCTGTTCACTTCTCCATAGTACTCTAACCATGCAAATTGGTCGAACCAATTTTTTTGGAATTTCCTCACTTTATGTATCGGATATTCAAAGTCTAGAAGTTGATGTGGGCCTTCGTTTATTTCATTTTTCCTGTATTTATGATGATCAGAAGTTAAAGTGTCTCATTATCTTCAGTTCTGAATCTAAGTTATTTGCACTGAGACTTGACGTTGGTAAATGATCAGCCTGTGTTTCCTTGAAACTTCAACCATCATATTTTTCATTTTTTTTTTAAATTGCTAAGCATGTTTTGATCTGCATTTTCCGCAACTGGAATCTTAAGGAAACATGAAGTGATGGTCGGTTGGGTTTTAAGCCGCTTTGCTTTAAACATTTCGAAAACAAATATGAATATGGAACAAATAAAGATCATGAATCAGAAAAACTTAGGCAGCACGCGCACAGTCAACCTACTGCTTCGAATTAGCATATGGGAATGAAATGTTCACGAGATCCTTACATCTGGGCAGGGCCGATTCTAGAACATACAGCTCCTTTCGGGAAATTTCTAATTCGCCCCCCCACACACACACATACAATCTTCTACAATTAAATCCCTTTCTAAATATTCAGATAAATATGCTTTCTTTTTCTTAAATATAATCTTAAAAGATACTGTAGAAAGCCGTTTATTATCCCTTCCATGAATTGTATTCATGGGTGGGCAGTTTAACTCTTTAGCTCCCAAAGAGAATCTCATAGCTGTTGGTTCCCATCGAAACGGCAGAATGGCCTATCCGCCCTTTCCCCATGTAACCTCCCTTTTTAAGTAGCGTGAAAGGCTTCCTGTTTTGATAATCCGAAGACGGTCTAATGTATCTATTCCATAATACAGGAAGATAGCAATGACAAAATTTTAAAGTAACACACCTGTAAGGGGGGGAGGGGGGAATTCCTAGAAGGCTACACTCCATTTTTATGGGAATGAAGGCACTCGGACAGTTGGAGGAGATAAAGAATAATTTTCCCTCCTTTTATCCAAAAAAGGAAAAGGAATGCGCATTGTCAAGATCTATTTTCTTCCCATCACAATTACTATGACTTGTTTTAGAGAAAACGCATCGAATTTCTCTCCCCGAAAAACCGTTAAATGCGGGAAATCTAACGTTCTTGACGGGATTTTTTAACATTACAAGTATAGAAAGATATTTGGAACCAATAGAAAATGACGTTATAGGCGGGAAAACGGTAAATACGTCTAACGTTAAACCAGGGTTTCACTATATATATATACATATATATATAAAGACCTTGCACTGGGAAAGTTCGATTTCCCTCCCCTTCTCTTGCTCGGTTTCCGTATTGAGTGCCTTGCCATCATTTTTAGATGAATTGTTACTTTTGAACTATGAAAACTGGGGGGGGGCGAGGCCCCTTTACTTTTGGAAGTGAGGGGGCAGTCGCTCCCCTTGCCCCCCCGTACCAGCCGCCTATGCATCATACAATAACAAGCGCTTCCCGCTAATCTTCTGGGCTCCAATCAAAAGAAAGTAGTTCCGTGGCGGAAACTTTCTGAACATGGTATGTGCACCAGTTACACTCTCTACTTTCATCTGTGATTCTGTCATGTTCGTTTAAGCGAACATTCGGATTTGTGACATAATTCGAAAAGTACCACATTCGGTAGGGAGAATCCGCAACTGCTTATGATCTACAATACCAAAATATGTTAGCAGGTTGCGAATGTCTATTTGATGTCACACATAAAAACATTCGCTTAAAACAAAGATGGCAGAATAGAGCCGTAAGCTTTTTTTTCTGCAATGTTCTACTGAGAGCTTGTGCGTCCAAAAGGAAGCACGCTGAGACGAAACTTGCACGTGCTGGTACGTGTGCAATTCTTCCATAGATTCACGTTGTGTCGCTGTGATCAAGGACGTATTTAAGGGGGGGGGGTTTCGGAACCCCCCCGAACTTTTGAGTATTGTTACTAAAATGATAAAGTCTTTCAGTGAAACATTCTGCCTTTTTTACCGGTTAGACCCCCTCTGAAATTTTTGGACCCCCACTCTGAAATGTTTTTCTAGATACGTGCCTGGCTGTGATTGCAGCACTTCATTGTTGCCGCATGGTAGTGTTGTAGACCAGAGGAAAATGTGGCGAGACGCTTTTTAAGAATTTAACTTACAGTCCCTGGTTTTATTAATACGTCTACAAGACATTTTCACACACCAACTTTGCCGGACTAATAAAAAAAATATTGAAATTATTGGCGAAAGTTGCCACTACTATGAAACAGCAATTTATTCGTAGACATTTTACCTTAAAGGAGGAGGGAATAGGTTTTAGTGTTAAAGATTGAAATGAAAATAAGATTGACTTCATTCTACATAATTTAATATGATACTGATACTGAATAGGTAGTACATAAAAACTTTACCATTAATAATCGACAGTGATTTTGTTTAGCATCGATTTGTGATATAAGAAATAAGAAACATAAGGCATAATGTTAACAGTAATATTTCTGGAAACTTAAATCTGTAGTGGCATGCGTGCCGTGTCAGTTTCAACAGATGTATGGGTGGTATCTTTACTCGTTCGGTCCACTGGTACAGGTACAGCAGCGATAGAGGGGCTTGCAGAGTTGATGGCAGGGGTAGAGGTCCTCATGGAGCCGGCGTCGTTACATTATTTTAATTTATATTTCCAAATATGGAAATTCTTCAAAATAAAATACAATTATACTACGAAATTGATTTCAAAATCACACATAACATTATTTTAATTTTGATGCATCCCATGGAAAAATAAAAGAAACAAATAACACATCGCCCACTTATCAATCTGGCGAGAAAACAGCATGGTAAGTCACTTCAAACTTTAGTCATAGCTGCACAAGGCTCCGGTGGCAGAATGGATAGCGTGCTCGACTGCGAAGCCAAAGGGCCCGGGTGCTATGCCAGCGAAGAACACTCGATGGAAACAAATTAAATTGAAATTTCAGCATAGAGGGGGAAAATGCGCAGAAAAATAAAATATGTGGGGCACGTTAGCCAGCGGGCGCCCTATGTATTTAGAAAATTTTGTAAGCTTGAAATGTCAAGCTTAATGCAAGCTGGGCAAGTGTAAACTAGAACACTTGATTCAAGCTTGCATCAAGCTTACACGCTTGGAATTTTCCAGCTTAATGACTTGATAAATCAAGCTTGCTGCAAGTTTGCTGTGCTGTCTGGGTGCTGCCGGTGCCCATGGTTGTTGCTAATGTCCTCTGGCACCCACAAAGCAGTGCTGGATACCCCACAACATAGTAAGCATTTTGCGGAAGGGTGAGGGTTCTATTTTAAGAGCCCCAGAGGGAGGAAGTCCAACTTTGCTCAGGGTTCCCCAATTTTGAACCATTTTCAGATGAGGGACCAACCATCTGAAATCGGCACCCCCCCCAGATAGCGTTAAACATGGACAACATTGGAGCCTCGACGGATTTTACGTGCACCAGCTCCCATAAGCATGCACGGCCCCACAGCAGCCCAGCCGCGAGAGGAATTCACCCTCCCAAGCACTGGCCAAGCTGGCTCAAGCTCTTTATATTTTCTCTACTTTCAAGCTTAAAACTTTCCGTGTTCTTACGGGAACGGAGTTTAGTGACTAGCCCACTGCGGGACTTACTTTACCTAAAAGCTGGTGTCATATCTTTTTGATATCTGCCAGAACTTGGCAGCAGAGTCAGTTACGATAAAGAAACTCATGAGTGAAGTGCTCATACATGTTGGGTCTGTGGATGAAATGCCAAGTATGTCATGAAAATGACCCACAGTTTGAGTTGTACCACTAGAGGTGAAGGCTTTAAAAATTGACGACACTTTATATTTTCTCTACTTAAATTTTATTTAAACATTGCACAAAAAGAACATTTACAAAACAAAAAGAATTTAAAAACAATTTCAGATTTTAAGATAAACCAGGCCATCTGCAATAAATTTAAATGGAAAAATTTCCAGTTCCAATGCAAGCCTTTTATAAAATATCTGGCAGAAATACATCATGCCCTTCCCATGACTAGGGCAACCTTCTAGCTGTATCAGCAGCCTGGCCTGTGTGTTTTCTCATAAAGTAGACACTTTATATACACTCATGTCCATAAATTAAGGATAATTCAGAATCACACAGAAATTGATCTCTAAAATAAAAATTTCACCTGTGGAATGATCACACACATCTTGAAGAAGAATATGCAAATTACAGGAAACCACCAGATGGCGTGGATGGTACGTCACAATGACGAGAGTGTAAGAGAGGGGTATATAAGGAATGGTGGCAAAGAAGTAAAATTGTTCACAAGCGCTGTGAAAGCCTTTCAGTGCAAAAACCGCATAGTTATGGCACAAAGGAGGCATTTGGATGATGTTTTACGTGGCAGAATTATCGGACGACTGGAATGTGGACGTACCCAGCTGGAAGTATCCGAGGAACTTGGAATCGCCCAGAGTGTCATCTCCAGGCTTTGGCAACGATTCCAAGATGATGGTAATGTGAGTAGACGTTACAGCACAGGTCGCCCCCGAGTTACAACGCCGAATGAGGACCGCTATTTGGCAGTTACTGCCAAAAGAAACAGACGGAGTACAGCATCAGACCTGTCTCGTCAGCTCTCTTCAGCTACTGGTACAACAGTTTCAAGGCAGACCGTGTACAGACGCTTAGGGCACATTGGTCTATATGCTCGTAGGCCTGTCAGATGTGTTCCACTTACCGCAACTCACTGTCGCCTGCGATTAACCTGGAGTAGAGAGCATGCATTGTGGACACCGCAAGAGTGGTCTGGTGTGATGTTTTCCAACGAGTCCAGGTTTAGTTTGGAGTCTGATTCTCGCCGGACATTCATCTGGAGAGCGCCAGGTACCCACCAAGAGAACACCATTGAAAGACACCGTTACGGTGGTGCAGGATGGCTCGTTTGGGGAGGAATTATTCTTGGTTCCAGAACTGACCTGCATGTTCAGAGTGTAACGATGACAGGCCACATCTATCGGGATGTCATTCTGGAACAACATGTACGTTTGTTTCGGGGCGCCATGGATGCTGAATTTGTGTTTATGGATGACAACGCCCGTCCTCACCGTGCAAACATTGTAGACGAATGCCTTCAATCGGAGGATATCACCCATATGCATTGGCCAGCATACTCACCAGACTTGAATCCAATAGAGCATGTGTGGGATATGCTTGTCAGATGAATTGCAGCCCGTCAACCCCCTCCCACCTGTCTACCGGAAGTTCGGAGTGCATTGCTTGATGAGTGGTGTAATATTCCCCAAGATCAGATCGATCATTTGATACTCAGCATGCCTAGGCATTGTCAGGCCTGTATTGCATCGTCCGGGAGACGTACTCCGTATTAACCATCCTACTAACCATGTTTAACTGTTTTTTGTAAATAGGTTCTTTTTTGAAATTTGGTCAAGGGAGTAAAACTTGCAATTTTTATTAATTATGTCAAACATATAGCATCTTTTTTGCTCTTTACTTTTTGTTTAATAAATAGACTTTACAAATAAGTCAAATTTGTTTTGCTTCTTTCTCTTTCTTTGCCTGAACTTCATTATCTTTAATTTATGGACATGAGTGTACTATATAAAACAGGTTAATTTTACAGTTACAGAATAAAAAGTATGCAACATTTGCATAAAATAAAGGTTCAATAAATTTGCATATTCAAAACAACCTCAGAAAATTGCCTTTCACTTCAGGCTTTTCACTCTTCACCCATGGTTTAAACATTAGTTAAAAGTCCTACCCTAACCAGAACTAATTCTCTTACCCCCATGATTCTTTAGAGAACCTAAGCATCTATTTGTCAAAAGGAAGACCCTTATTTTTCAGGAAGCATGACATCATTAAACTACTGGGCCATAGTTCAGAGGCTATTTCCATCCAGCAGCAGTAGTCAACAACTAAACACAACTTTATTAAATATTGAGCTTAGGTTTTTAAACTTTACTTTGAAGTTGTCTTGGGTCTTCAATGAGTAAAAAGTATATTATTTCAATTTTATTTATTTAATTAATTTTTTTTTTCAATAAGAATTAGGGGTTTTATTTTGTTTACATTTTTAACATATTAGAGCTACTACTATTTAGGGTTATGAAGAAGTTTAAAACCATTTGAATTTTATTTTTAAATTGATATTAATTTTAGTTGAACTTTAATACAATTAAGATAGGTTTAACCCATGGGTGAATAACATAAACAAAACTTAAGCCTAATTGGCACATGAAAAAAAACTTTATGAAATAGATGGCTGATGCAAGGCCAGGGGGAAAACAATTGGGCAAAATAAATTTTTAGCATCTTAAATTTGAATTCAGTTAAAATATATTTAGTTTAATAAAAATTATTTAGCTCCAACAATACCTGTGCCATTGATCTCCATTATACCTAAATCTGCAATTTCAACTGCAAGATCTTTCAGTGCTCTTAGATGCGCGCTTATGTATTTACGGACAAAATCAGTCAAAAGCACCTAAAACACATTAATGGTAATGAGTCGCACATTGCAATAACACTGGTCAACAACAAAAAATTTTTTGCGGGGGTTTCTGTTCTCATGCTCAAATTCTGATTCTAGACATTGAAAAACACTTAAATTTTCATCTTAAGTTCTTAAAGTTTGCTTTTGTCTCATTTACCAATCTTAAATTGTCATTTTGATTGTCTTATTTATCAGATAGTAATATATAGTTATTTTGTCTTATTTATCAATCTTAAATTTGAATTCAGTTAAAATATATTTAGTTTAATAAAAATTATTTAGCTCCAACAATACCTGTGCCATTGATCTCCATTATACCTAAATCTGCAATTTCAACTGCAAGATTTTTCAGTGCTCTTAGATGCGGGCTTATGTATTTACGGACAAAATCAGTCAAAAGCACCTAAAACACATTAATGGTAATGAGTCGCACATTGCAATAACACTGGTCAGCAACAAAAAATTTTTTGCGGGGGTTTCTGTTCTCATGCTCAATTTCTGATTCTAGACATTGAAAAACACTTAAATTTTCATCTTAAGTTCTTAAAGTTTGCTTTTGTCTTATTTACGTCGCTAAGTATATTTTAATTTATTTCATAAACGAAAGATGGCACCACTTTGATTAACCCGAACGTAAACTGTATTATTATTTGTAACTCTGTAGTATTGCTTGTAGTATTATTTGTAATATTATTATTTGTTTGTATTATTATTTGCTCATACGAACATAAAAGAAATACGAAAAATATTCACTTTTAGACATTAATTTCTTATTGTTTTACATTTATATGTTATTGTTTATCACGAATAAAAAAGACTTTTATATTCAGCAAAAACTTTTCTGATCATAATATAGAGTGGAATTATAAAAAAAAATATAAAAATCAGTGATTTTTGCCAAAAAATTGAAAAATTGCTTTAATTTCTACAAAAGCAAACTTTCATTTAAAAAAAAATTATTTTCCTTAGTTTTGGCGTAGGAGAAACTAAAATTTAACATGTAGAAGTCAGACCCAAAAATCGTGTTGACTGGTGTAATCTATCTCAACTCAATAAAAGACTGCGTGCAGAAAGAACTGTGTAGAAAAAAAATCTGTACTTGATGATTAAAAGTGTTCTAGTAAGTATTGAAAAAATAGCAGATTTTAAAAATCGTATCTCACTCCCTCCCACTTTTCAAAGCCTTGACACGTCCTGAAGTGACTTCGCCGACTGAATGTTAACTGACATTCATAGGTCTTCTCTTCCGTGCTAACTGGAGGTGTTGATTCCAGTGAATCTGACACTAAATGCTTTTTGGCACACATCGCAAACAGAAGGATTCTATTTCGAGTGAATTCGGAGGTGCCGATTGAAATCACTTCGGATTCTAAATGCTTTCTGACACACATCGCAAACATAGGGCTTCTCCTCCCGGTGAATTCGGAGGTGTTCATTCAGGCGATTCTTCCGAGTGAATGCTTTATGGCAAAAATCACAAACATAAGGTTTTTGTTCGGAGTGAGTAAGGAGGTGCTGATTTAAGCTACTCCGACCAGTAAACACTTTCAAACACACATCGCAAACATATGGCTTCACTCCCGTGTGAATGCGGAGGTGCTCTTTCAAGTATGTCTGCCGAGTAAATGCTTTCCGACACACATCGCAAACATGGGGCTTCTCACCCGTGTGAATGCGAAGGTGCCTCTTCAAATTACGCGGGTCACTAAATGCTTTTTGGCAAACATCGCAAACGCTGGGTTTCTCTCCAGTGTGAATGCGGAGGTGTCGAATCCAGTTACCATGCTGAGCAAAAGCTTTGTCACACACACTGCAAACGTAAGGCTTCTCTCCCACGTGTATGCGGAGGTGCTGTTTCAAGTTACTCTGCACGGCAAATGCTTTATGACACACATTGCAAACACAGGGCTTCTCTCCCGTGTGGACACGGAGGTGCTGATTCAAATGAATCTGCTGAGTGAATGCTTTCTGGCACACACCACAAACATAGGGCTTCTCTCCGGAGTGAATGCGGAGATGCTCATCCAGGAATCTCACTGTAGCGAATGCTGCTCCACATAGGTCACAAACATAAGGTTTTTGTTTGGAGTGAATGCGCAAGTGCTGATTTAAATTACTCTGACCAGAAAACACTTTTTGACACACATCGCATGCATAGGATCGCACACACTTTTCTCCTGTGTGAATTTGGAGGTGCTCATTCAAGCTTGTCTTCCGAGTAAACGCTTTCTGACACACATCGCAAACATGGGGCCTCTCTCCCGTGTGGACACGGAGGTGCTCATTCAAGTTTGTCTTCCGAGTAAACACTTTCTGACACACATCGCAAACATGGGGCCTCTCTCCCGTGTGGACACGGAGGTGCTCATTCAAGTTTGTCTTCCGAGTAAACACTTTCTGACACACATCGCAAACATGGGGCCTCTCTCCCGTGTGGACACAGAGGTGCTCATTCAAGTGAGTCTTCAGAGTGAATGCTGCTCCACATACGTCACACGAATTAAGCTTCTCTCGGGTATGGGTACTGGCGTGGAGCTTCAAGTATGACATGCTGGAAAATGTTTTCTGGCATACACCGCACGCATGCCCTTTCTCAACAATGTCAGCGCGGAGATCTTGGCATTCTGAGGAGGCACCCTCAGAACGCCTCCCGTACATCTCATGTACATCCATTTGAACACAAACACAGTTATTCAAATTGAAAACTCAAGAGGTTGACGAACGCAAGGTATTTAAGTGGCCTCCCACTTAGAAGCCAATTAGTTATATGCATCTCTCTTTTATACGCGAAGTTTGGAGGGTCCTGCCACGAGGAATAGGAAAATAATGATACAGCTCTCTCACTTATATGCGTCACTTTGAATTGTCTCTTTCAGTTACATGTAAAAATAAACAGCATCATTTGCAAATCTGTTGCACAGATGTACCTTTCCCCGTTGTCCTCGAAGACACGGTGTTAAAAATGCAAATGTTGATAAAAATACAATATCAAGTAAACATTGCAATTGTTTTTGATGAGATTCAGGTGAATATGATGCAAGTGAATCTTTCTGTCCCAAGTTATGCTACTGCTTTAGGAACCCTGGAGAAATTGAGACATCATCTGTAAAATTATGACTTAACTTCAAATACAATAACATGTTTTAACAAGTTAGAAGAGATTGTATTACAAACGCAGACTAAACAAAATAAGCTGCAGTATTGATGATATATTGATAAAAGAATGTTAGTACAATTAAAGCTTCCCCAACGTAAAATGAAATTACATGTTCATTCTATTTTTTAATTGAAAGTTAAACTAAATTGTATAGTTAAATATGTAAAGTTACTGTTTTTAAGTGAAAAATATTGTAAAGCATTTTTTTCCTAAATGTTTTGTCTCTCATAATTTAGATGAGGAGTTAGAAAATAAGACCCTTTCAGTTATAAGCGATTTTAAATGGGTCCCTTAAAACTTGTATAAGTGAGAGGTCACTGTACATATATACAAATAGAGAAAACATTCATTAAAAACTTTCACTGGCTGGTAGACTCTTCCCAGGCTTTAATGTAAAAGCTAATGTAACTATTTCAATAAAACAAGCTTCATTACATGTATGTGTTTAGTCTTTTAATGGTCGTTAAATGTCTCAATCATGAAGTGCTGCATCGTAAATGGAAAATCTGCCGATGCGAAAGTTTTGCTGGTGAAGAACTTTTCATCTGCAATGAAAGGAGAAAATAATCAGTGAAAAATCAAATGTCAAAATTCAGTTTTACAGAAAAAATAAATAAATACTGGAATAACTGTTTCCCCCCCCCCCTCCCCCGGCAATCCGGGTTGTTAAAAACCCAGGTTTTTTCAGAAAAAACCCAGCCCACTGGGTTTTTTTAGAAGAAGGGATGGGGTTTCAGAATATTTGAAAAAAAAATTTGCTTATTACTAAGTGCAAAACTTATTGATTACAAAAATCAATTATAAATAAAAAGTGCTTTATTTAACAGTAATAACTGATTACAATTATTAATCATACATGAAAAAATGTATAAATAAATAGCAATAGCAACCCCAATCATAGTTTGTTCTTAGATAAATTGACTACTAGTAATAATTTTAACAGTGACATACTAGTGCTTAGTTACAAACTAATGATTTTTTTTTATGATTAAAAAATCCTTATTAATTTTAACCCTCTCGTCACCGAATTATGAAAAATTAGAGAAAAAAATCTGTCTAGCATTTAATGTATCTGAAATACTATTATAAATCATGCAAAAATATTTTTTTCTAATGTCGATTAATATTAAATTTTTCTAATATTAATTTCTGCATTTTCGA
Organism: Cheiracanthium punctorium; assembly: GCA_038373885.1. Taxonomy (NCBI): domain Eukaryota; kingdom Metazoa; phylum Arthropoda; class Arachnida; order Araneae; family Cheiracanthiidae; genus Cheiracanthium; species Cheiracanthium punctorium. Next base: position 72,422 of record JAWZYV010014212.1, on the reverse strand, counting down.
AGCACTTTGTCATGCTAAAATTTGTTTAAAAGGATGCACATATTAGGTAAAGGTTGAGAAATAAGCAAAAAACTATACTTACCTTAAAAAGAAAAAAAAAAACGGTAAAAAAGAAGCATAAATATTTTCTTAATTTTTTTCCTGAAATAATGAAGCGAAAACTAAAAAATGATCTAAATGGACTAGTACTGCAATCTAGGCACTATTTATGCACCTAGTTAAGATTTTCATATACTTTCTACATGAATGAACAGGGTTGGCTTTTCCCTGTCCAAAACTTGTTTTTCCCATCCCACTGGGAAAAACTGGTAAATACTGGGAAAAACTTCCAAATGACAATATGTAAGATGTATTCTGGCTTTCTAAATATAACATGTAAAATTAGTTAGAAATACATAGTTATTACAAACTTCCCTTACGTTTAAAATTATTCTGTAGGAAAGCAATATAATTAAATAAGAAATATTGCATAAAATATAAAAAAATGCTCATAAAATTTTTTAATAATAATGAATTTCCTAATTAAATATTTCAGAACTTAGAACACAATAAAATAAAATTATTAAACTTAAAAATATCAGTATCATCAAGAGAAGCAATGAAGAATTTGTGTTAAATTTAAATAAAAATGTTATTGCTTTTGTACATTATCAGTACCAGAAGTCCACCATATTTGTTTACATTTTTCTTGTTGCCAGATTCTTGTCTAGTCTGTAATAGAATGACTGAAGAATCAGTCTTTGAAGACTGATTCAGATTTTCTTAAAAACACATCAAACTCCATACAAAAACACCTTTTCCAAAGACATTTTTCTCTGAAGACATTACAAACACTATTTCACCTGCACTATGGTGGAAGAATTTAAGTAAAACTGGAATAGATGCAGAATTTCTCCAATTAATGGAACATCTTCAGGGGTGTCCTGCATCATCAGCATCTCTGGAGTGTATTTTTTGTAATTTTTCTTTCATTCAAAACAAGATTAGAAATAGACTGGGTTTACAAAAAGACTCTGGTATTTTGGACTCATCAATTGGTATTTTGTTATATGATGCTAAAATCTAATAATGTGGAAGTGGAAGACGAAGAATATGAATACGATAACACTTGGTAAATGTATGGGAATCTGTATGGTGTGTAAATAAATATTTAAATAAATGCACTCCATTGTCTGTTTTTGTAAATCTTCCTTTTCTTTCTTTTTTTGCTTACCTTTCAAGTTATTTACTTAGAACTCAATTTTGACATTTTTAAAGGTTGTTTTGAATTTATATTTACTTTTTTAATAATCAGTTTTTCCCATGTGGGAAAAACATAGTATTTCCCAGGACGGTAAATACCGGTTTTTACCATGGTATTTACCGGGAGTGGGAAAAACCTTGCCAACCCTGTGAATGAATGATATTGATATCACTGAAAGAAAAAATACCAAATTCAATTGTTTTCTCTCTAAATATTGTTATTTGAAGTAGGGGCCTCATATGAGGTTCAGGGTGACGAGAGGGTTAATACAGACGTCATCCCATGATCGGTCGATTGTATGAAGCGCATCGTTGATGCTGCCATCTGTCGTCACTATTTCCAAGCTCTCACGAATGTAGGCATATATACTATTTTTAAAGTTGGCTATTTTTTTAATATTTTTAAAATCAATGGTGATGGGCTCTTCTAAAGCAAAACGGGCCAGAGCGGTACTTTGTTTCTGGAGGTTAATGTCTTGAAAATGTTTGTTTTTTCGCTCTTTAATTTTCCTCTTTGTAACGCCGATGTAGCAATTTTCTTTATTAGTATCGTTTGACAAAAAATTAATTTTATAGATCCCTGCGGTTTCGATGGGGTTGATTGGGTCTTTTTCCGATCTAATGCGCTGAAAAATTGTTTTATTAGGTTTAATTGGAATACGGATGTTCTTTTTACTGGCGATATTAGAAAGTTTATTGGCTATCCCCCGGCTAAAGGGGATAGCGGTAGTAAAACGTGGTTTATCTTTTTGACGGTTGTCTATAATATTTAATTTACGTTGCCTAGCTTTGAAAACTTTATCGAAAATTTCTCGAGGGTAGTTGGCGTCTTGACATTGTTTCCTTATGAAAGCAATTTCTTTTTGAAGGAGGTCGGTGTTAGAACAAACTTTGAAAGCGCGGTCGATATAGGAACGAATAGCTGCAATTTTATAGTTGAAAGGGGTTTTAGATTTAAAATTTACTATATTAGTATTACAAGTAGGTTTTCGAAAAATAGTGGTCTCAATGAGATTATTGTTTCTTGTTATGTTCACATATAAGTAATTGAGGCTATTATTGATTTCTTTTTCGTAGGTAAATTTAATGTTCGGGTCTATGGCATTAAGTTGATTGATCAAATTAAATGTGATCAAATGCCTATGTGAAGTCTGATTTTTTTTTTTTTCCTTAGGTAGGTGGTGGTGTGGTGGGAGGTAGGGATCTGTTTATAAACTTTACAAGTGGTGTATTGATGTTAAGCGATGTAGTATCTACGTACCGTAATTTCCGGCTTATAATCCGTAGCAATTGATAATCCACAGGTGCTTTTTTTCAAGTAGAAGAAAAATATTTCTTTAGATAATCCGCGGATAATATGGCGATGCTTTGCCAAAATTGGTGATTATTTTCTATGTATAGTAAAACCACAGTATTAATATTAGAATTGGCTTACTGTAAAACATTTCCTATTAAAAATCTATTGTTATGAATGAGAATTATCAAACATACTTGGACGGTCTTTTGTCAATTTAAATCACAATTGATACACAATTTTTAAGCTAGGCATTCTACCTTTAAGCACTAAGAACTATATTATGAAATTAATAAAAAATAAAAAAGCGAACATTTCTTTTGGAACAAACAAAACAAAATGTATGGTAGCATGCAGAATACTTATCGCACATTTTGTAACATTATTAATTTTGTAACATTGTAATTATTTAGTCAAGTGACATTATTATAAGATAAACAAAACTAAAATGAGACCTACATTTTTACTGGAATAATATATATCCATATATTGACAGTAAATATTGAATAAGTAATTAATACAGCCAATACTCAGCAAAATTTACTCACTAATACTCAGCAAAATACGTTTAATATTTTGATTAACAGACTTAAATCTTTTTCAGGGTCTAAATCTACCGGAAAAAAGAAATAAACTTTTGTTTTGTTTTTATAAATAAAGTTTTTTATAGTGAAATCTGGAGGTTTCAGGAAAAATTTCAGATGACAGTGCACAGCGATGCATAATACGCACTGGATAAATTTTCATCTTTTTTAGTGGATAATCTGCAGATTATAAGCCGGAAATTACGGTAATTAAAGTTGAAATTTTGAAAAAACCCAGTTGGGCTTTTTCAAGTGGGCTTTGGGCTTTTTTGAAAAAACCCACCCGGGTTTTTTCAGGTTGGGCAAAATCATAACAACCCTGCCGACGATTCCTTGTTTTGTGTTCACACTTGAGTTACCTCTGGTTAGCAGAAAATAAAGGCTGTCAAGTACTAGATGATTTTCTATCATTTGAGTCAGATGGCTTTCGTATCGTTTTATGGTGACTTACGTAACGCATGTAGTGGATAATGAAGTGAGATCGGAAATAAGGACATAATAACTTAATTTTGAATTTTAATAAAACTGGCATTGCCGATTTCAGGCCTGGAATGGCCTCAAAATCAGGAGGCACCCCCCATAATTAACCCTTTCACATTTGACAAAAATCTCTCATTTCAAATTAAAGAGCAATCTCATAATTATTTTTAAAAAACCTATTGCACTTGAAAACAATGAGTAAAAAGCGTATTTTCAAATAATTGTTCGTATAAAAGTCTAATTCTCAATCTGTTTCAGTAGTAAAAAGTTGTTTTCACCCATAGAAGAAAACTATTAAGAACTTTTAAAGGTAAATGATGTCCTATAAGTTCTTTTTAGCTATGTGAATTTCGAAATAAATAAATAAATAAACAAATTCAACTTCGGAAATTTCAATAACGTTTAAATATTCCTTTGTATAACGGCAAACAAAAATAAAATTTATACATCAGTGTGTAGGATTAACACATTCACATGCTAAAATCATGTATTCAAAATGAAAGCATTGACCAAGGACAGATTAAAGGGGGGTTGACCACTCCTCCCGAGAAAAAAGAAATTAATGTAAAAGATCCTATTTTACTTCCATGAATTGGATGTGTAACTGCAAAAAATATTGTAGAATTGTTTTAACAATTGAAAGAAAAAGGTCCACATACATGGACCTCTAGGAGGAAAAGGCTGAACGAAAAACTCCTGCGACCCTCGTAATGGTCAAGCATGGAGCAAGCCTGCTATCCCATCTATTATATATAAAAAAAAAAAAAAAAAATTCTCAGGTAGTTAGAAAATATGAATACGGCTAGGCTTTAGTTTAGAAAAGTAAAATAATAATGTGTGGACATAAAATTCAAACTGTTGTTTGGAGGAAGGATTCTAAAATTAATTTTTTGAATTTTGTGGAGAATCAGAGATGATTCAATTTTTGCAGCGTAGAAATGCTTCCTTCTGACGGAAAATCGAGTGTAATAAATTATAGGAAATGAAATACTTTTAAACATGAAATTATTTCAAAAGTCTGGACCCCTCCCCCCCCCCCCTAAATACATCCTTGTCCTTGTACAGGGTTTCTACAGATTTTAAGCTTTTGCATCCCCGACTTTTGCCTGACATCTATCATGCTCTTCCCTGACTTTTTATCTGGCATACTTTCCCAAATTTTGCATTCCTATTTTTAATATTACATCTTTTAATTAATAACTTTTTTATATTTTTTGCTCTTTTTTTTTACAAAAAATAATAATAACAAAACTAATATATCAAGAATTTTATTTGACATCATTGGATTCTAACAAAAACCCTATTTGATAATAATTTAGGATAAAATTAAGCATAGTTCAACTGCACAAGATATGCTCATAAAGGACACATTTTAAAATTATTTATAAGGTTAAATAAGAAAATGAAAATAAAACAATTTCTACAACTAGGTTGAAACAGCAAATATTTTCTTGATTTTGCGGCAAAATTCAATTTTTTTTTTGCATTTCCCTAATCTTTCTTCACTTTCTTCTAACTTCCCTGACTTTTTTTCCCAAATCCCTGACCAAAACTCATTTCCCTGATTTTCCAGGTCTGTAGAAACCCTGTTGTATACACCCAGGGTTCGAAATTAGCAGTCGTTTGTCAAATTTTGCAACTGTAAATTTCTTTTTCACAATGAAGATTTCAGAGCCAGTCATTATTTTTTACTTTTATTTATTTCTTGATATTGCACCATAATCCACAAAGCCGAGCAAAGCACATGGCGCCCTTTTCCCCCGTACCTTGCTGTTTGACATTTAACATTTTAATCATAATTTTTGAACAATCACCTTTTTTCTCCTACAAGGATAAGTACAGACTATTTTTAGCCATTTTGCAGCCCACCATAAAAATAAAATTGATTAAAACGGTCCTCTGCACAAAAATACCACAGATTTCAAGAGCCCCTTCATAAAAATATGATCAATTCGAACGACCCTTTTATAAAACAACATGAAAGAAATCGAACTTTTCAAAAACATGCAATTGATTAAAATGTATTTTTACGAATATTTGATATTTTATGGATGTATTAACACTGGTTTATAGTTTATACACATAAACAAAACAAAACATTTCGAAACTACACACAACTATATATTTTCATTTTGGCAACTGAAAATATATAGTTACGTGTTACTGACGCCTTGATATTTCTTCCCAATTTCAAACCCTGTATACACCATATGCATATCATCGATTGTAAATTTGTGAAGGAGCCGTTTTAATCGATTGCACTTTTGTCGAGGGATCGTTTTAATTGATTGTAATTTTGTGAAGGGGGGCAAAACGGACCCATTTATCGTCTGCATCGGCTCTTGGGCCCTGAAAGAAACTATCAAAGAATGACATAAAATCCACAATATACTGAAATTATATAACTTACCATATAAAATTACAGATGCAAAGTTTAACATTGCAAAACCGAATAAAAACTGATAGTTTTTTTCAATTTTCTTAAAATTGATTTTTTAGCGTCATTTTATGAAATAGAGGATCTACGAATAAATATAAAGAAACTGTTCTATTCCTTTTGAAAATACAGACAGAGCACAATGATGTGTGGATTAAATGCATCAGGAAAACATATTTTTCATTTAAAATGAAATACATTTAATTTAAATTATATCAGTTGAACAATAACAAGCAAAAATTCCTTACAGGCTACTATTAAAGGAGAATCGTTCATTCTGAATCAATCACTTTCAATCAGAGAAACCAACCATGGATCTCATGACGTACTGCGGCGTGAGCGCAGCCTTCCCTTGACGAGAGGCTGGGCATAGCGGATTAAATTGCTCTCTGGCGATTTGGCGTGCAGTCAGACTCCTTTGGCAAGAGTCGTTTCACCCGCTGTTACACACTGCACGCTAGGGGTTGCCGCCAGCATGAAATTTTATCTCGCAGCTATTTACAGTTTTCTTGTTATCTTTTTATTTTTTTCTTAATGTTTTACTTATGTCAAGGCCTGTGGGGTGATTATGGATTGATGCAATTTATGGGATCTGCATCAGTTATGTTTCATCAATTTTTCATTTCAAATAATTGCATTGCTTCCGCACTTTAGCATTGAAAGACTAAAGTTAGGAAGCAACGCTGGACGCATAAGGGGACTAGTCAATTTAAACATCCTAACTATCCTAATTTAAACATTGTAAAGTAGAGAGCCTGCAGGTTATGACTTGTAAAGTTCATTTGCATGTAAACTACATCTATTTTCATTTGTGTATTACATGAAGTGTGCTTTTAAAAAAATTACAAGCAAAAAATATTCATTAGAAAAGTATGTTTAAAATATCGGTTCTCCATCCTCTAAACCTAGCTGTGGGAATTTTCGATATTTTCGATTAGAATAGAACGACCTCAGAATTGCTTACATTAAGATACTGTATAGGATAATTTAGGATTTTGTTTGTTTAAAAAGAAACATACAAAATATAGCAATTTTAAAAGCCAAAGTAAGGGGGAAATAAGAACGAATGAATTTTAAAAGAACAGATAATTAAGACAAAAAAATTAAAAAAATTATAATGCAATATATGGGATCTGCATCAATTATATTTCATCAATTCATTTCAAATGATTGAGTTTCTCATTTTTCCGATTATTTAAAAACAGTCAAAAGCTCAGGTGATGCCCCCTCCATCACAGATCTACAGGGAGGGCACAAGGGTACGTGACGTGCTCCCACCCCTACCCTCAGACGAACTAAGTTTATACTATATAGAAGATTGACTTGTTTTGTAAATTGAAGTTATTTCATAAGAAATCTTTTGCGGTTTAAAACAAAGTCAACAGTAAAAAAATTATCAAGAATTTGCTTTCTCATTTAATTTTAAGTTTTTAGCTATTTACCTTATTAATTTTTCACTGAAACAAAATGGTCCAAAGAAAGTCTTAAAAAATCATTCTTGAATACGAATTAGTTTTTTCTTTCATTGAATTTGTAGTTTGTGCTTGATTAAAAGAATTTAGCATTTTATAAATAAGGATTATATGTAAATGAACTTTACACAAAGTTTAACATTTACTTTCTTACCGTTACAAAGACGAGCGGTTATTATTCTTTGTTGTTTGTTACACACATTATTGCTAGCCCATATTAATCTTTCAGTATCCTACAAGAATCAGTAATGCAATTTTCGTCCTCGCTTCAATCTGCATCCATGGGATAACATATAGGTTTAAACCCGAAGAGTTTATCTGCATCTATAATCCATATCTATTAATTGCTAAAACCCCGGACTAAACATTTAAAGAAGGGTTTTCTCTAATCGTATGTAAATTTCATACAAAAGCCAAATGATGATTGCTTTTTAACTGTACACTGTTTCTTTTTTATTTCCGTAACATATTACCTTCAAATCTAAAATTGTAATTTTAGACTGCAATTTTAAATGCATTAAAATATATATTTAGAACAATTAATCAACAACAACAACAAAAAAAAATATTGCTGTTTTTCGCGGATCAACTTGCGGTGCGGGCGGCAACCCCTAGCGTGAAGTGTATAACAGCGGGAGAAACGACTCTTGCCAAAGGAGTCTAACTGCACGCCAAATCGCCAGAGAGCAATTTAATCCGCTATGCCCAGCCTCTCGTCTTCCCTTGGCATGTCACTTAAGCGGGGCCTGCGCGTGTATTTTGATGAGTCATCCAAAGAGGCACGGATGCTCGAGTCTTCACGTATACATCAGGCATTTCTTAAGCTTCCCAGTGCTTTCAAACGTTATTTAATGTAGTTTTAAGTAGTAATTGTGTTACTAATTCAAGTACGAACTCATGATTAATTTGTTTGCTATGATACATATTGGCATTAAGAAAATAGATGCATGTAATTTGAAGGAAAAACAAAGTGGCGCTTACTCTCATGATTCACGATTGCTTATTTTAGTTTCACAAGTGGATATTTAATATACTTTAAAATAACTAAATACAGAAATGAGAAAGACATTTTATAATGAATATTTCATTGACGTAGTCGCAGGGCCGTAACCAGAGGGGGGGGCTACGGGGGCTGAGCCCTACGTAGCTTGCTTTCAGCCCCCCCCTAAGATTTTCAAATTTTTTAGTAAATTTACAGATAAATACGAAATTCTAGAAACGACTGATTTTTAACAATCGCTAAATTTTACATCATAAAAAATACCCATTGTTTTGGGAGAATTTCTCATCACATTGGCCAGATTTCTATACATACAGTTAATTATTTTGCTGCTCTTGGCTGCATGTAGCATCGGTTTTCGGATTTTTCCGAGTACACGAAACTGCCGGTTTCCTTTTAAGTTCCTTACAATTATATTTAAAATGAAAAATAAATGCACTTTGAGTAAATTTTTATTCCAAAGTTTAATTGTTAACATTTTTTATTTTACAGAGTTTATTATTATTGGATAGCATTTAATGGATTGTAAAAGACACAATTAACTAGTAACTACGTCTAGTGAATTATTGTTGTACAAAAAATTACTCTAACCAATATCCAATACTGCATTCTCTCAAAATATCATTTGAATATTTTTAATGGAATCTCAATGAAAAAATTATTAACATAATGAATGTTAAATATTTTAAAAACACTGTGTTTTTGAAGCAAATACTGTAGAAAAAAAAATGTGCAAATTGGAAAACACCCCCCCCCTTCCGCCTGCTAATACTTATATTTGTTCCGCCCCAAACTAGATTCAAAGCCCTACCTAACATTTCATCTTGGTTACGGCCCTGCGTAGTCGTATTTCCTACGTTATTTTAAACATTTTAACATTAATCTTTAACAAATGATGTATTAAAGCGCATTTCTGTGTTTTCGGGATATCCTGTATATTAGAAAATTGATAAAATACGCTCTATAGCGCGATCCGTGAATTGATTATACTTTAATAAAGACATTTCATGTATTATAAGTTATTCTTTTGTCGCTTTCTCAATCGAACTTTGGAATTGAGCAAGCATAATGAACGCTTGTACAAAATATTAACTACATTTGAAGTTTCTATATAAACGGGCAAAAATCAATAATTTATAATTTACTGTATTTCTGCACTGTACCAAATGTAAGTCTGAATAACATAAGGCATATATAACTGACAAATAACATTTTCAACTGGCAAAATTAAATTGTCTAACTAGTATCACAACGTCACGCTTATTTACAAGAATAAACTACACAAGTAATACGATTTCTGATTAAAATAATTTATTTATAAATAACAAGTGAATAAATATTAACTAAACATGATTTACATACATATTTTTAGAATTTCTAAATAAATTATAAAAGTGTTTACTTACCTTTACATTCAGAGCAAAATGTTCGAATTTTATGATAAATTTTTATGAATGAAAACAACGCAAGATTCACAATACGATTACCTACATCTAACGTTCTTTAGTACGACAAAACTATTAAAAATTGTTTTAAAATAATATAATATTTAGAATACTTAGAATAATAAAATAGAACAGTGCGAATGGCGAAAACAGGCCTCAATGATAAACTCGTTTTTAATGGTGGCAACTCATGCGCAGGCCCGTTGCTTAGGGACGGCCCGACTTAAGGGATAATGCACTTGTTAAAGCAGTTCGCAATCGAGCTTGCTTAGAAACAGGAAGATACCTTCCTTTTCCTTGACAATGACCAAACAGTTATGGCTGTGAGTTTTGTTTGTACTTCGGTAATTGATTTACAGCTGAAGGGCTTGATTCACACAGGGAAACGCTTGAAAATTAAGAACTCAGACAAGATGCCTGCAAAAGTAAGATAATCTATAGTATAGATTTTTCAGGGCTCTATCATTTTATTTTTTTCATTTGTCCCCAAAATGATGAACAGCGATTGTAAACAAAATTTAACTATAATTATTATTTCTCCCCAAATTTTTCTTGCATTCGAATACTTTTTTTAGAGGGTGTACACCCTCCAAAAAAGTATTCCATTAAGAGAAAAATTTCCTACGTTGGTTTCGTATATTAAAAATTATTTATCATAGACTATGAATTAGTCTATATCCCAGATAACACACTTGCCCATTTTATGTCTATTTCTGATCCAACTCATCCATAATACATCCATGTCTATACATAGACATCCATAAGACATCTATTTATGGACATAATCTAGAAAATCCAGAATATGTCCATGAATAGACCAAAACTAGAATTAGAATATCCAGATTATGTCCATTTATGGACGTATTTCAGATGATCCACACTATGACAGTAATTCGACATAAAATGGATGTGTGTATAGGTCATGAAATGAACAAATATATGGAAAAGTTACATTTTTGTCGCTGATTTTCATTTTACTCAATACTGTACTTACGACTCATGAATTTATTATACTTTATGTTTTTACTGATATAACATTTTACCCCAAAAAGTTTTAAAACATTTTAAATTCTAGAGGTTTTTTGTTTTGTTTTCTCGAGAAACTTTTGAAATTTAAAATATTTTTTATGTATTATTATTCCCTATAAAAGCGGTATTGTGTAAAAAGAAACTCATATCCTCATACAAAAAAAAAAAAAAAAAAAAATGAAAAAAAAAAAAAGAAAATTCTCTAGCAACTCAACATCCAAAAACGAATAGCTGCATGTTTTTTTCTAAGTTCCCGGTCCGAAACTAAAAAATCTTTACTTCAACATTTTGGCACTTTAGAGCAAGTCCCGCTGCGTATAGTGGCTAGCACACTCTACTGCGAAGTCCCTGATAAAGGGTTCGAATCTGAAGCGGGGCAAATACGAATCAGGGAAACGCTCGAACAATATTCGTTTATTAAAGGTTCGTAAAAAATTAGGTACGAATATTTTTACAAAATTAGTTATTAAGATGTAACGATAAGTGTAAATTAATCATTGCATAAAATTAGCTAAAAATTATTAAATGGTTTTTGTTGATGTCCAGGATTCGACCGTAAAAGATCTATAAATATACAACACGTCCATTATTATGTCCATATGCATGTCTGTAAGACGTGATATGGGCGTCCTATAGTACCATATTGACGTAAAATGGACGAGAATTGGACGAATCCTGGATGTTTAATGGACATGTCAGCTTGTCGATATGACGTGTTCTGGGCAAGTTTGTGCTATCTGGGATATAAATATGACTTTTCATATTTCTGCCTAGAAGTTGTACGTTTTTCAAAAACTCTATTTTTATTCGCAAATCTAAAATAGGAAATTTATCTCTCACTCGAATACTTTTTTTTGGAAGGTGTACAAAGTTTCATGAAAAATTATCATAAAATGAGCCAATGTAAAAAGCAATGTCTTCTGAAATATACAAATACTATGCCAAGAGTTACATTTTGATTCATGTATTTTGTTCAATATTTCAACATGATGTTCCTTTCATATTTCTGGTTTAAATAAATATTTATAAATGAATGAAATACTTCCATTAATTTATTAGAAATAAGAACACAAAATTGATATAAAAAGCTATTAGAGTTCATTTTTAAGTATCAAAGTCAGTCAAGATTTAAAGTATGGATATACTGGTAATATCTTGTGTCCTCGAATAAGTCCGCAAAAACATTTTCTTGTGTCCCCAAGTTTTCCTTGAATTCGAGGACAATATTTGACTGAATATGATCGCCTAGATCGATTATCGCCTAGATCGCCTAGATCGATTAGAAATATGATCGCCTTCCCACACAGCCTACTAAGTCCAAATCAAGTCTAATAGATATCCAAACTGATCTATAACATCCAGGACATTTAAAGAATATTTATATGGGAGAAAAATATATATCTATAGGACATTTAAATCGCCACCTCTATAGGATACCCCTAGAGGGCTTATAGATATCTAATAGTCATCCGAAAAAGAATATCTATTGGAAATCTATTTTTGATATCCATAAAAAATCCATCAGTAGACATCTTATGCAGCTAATCAAATAGATAGAGATGCATTTGTGGACATCTTAGTTACGTAAAAAATTGGATGGCTACTGAAAAAAAAATTACGCAGTTTGAAAGGATTTTCAGAAAAATCGCAAAATCTAGTAAGAATTTTTTTTTAGTAAAGACTTATCGCCCATCCTGAATAAAATTTCTACCACGTATGAACTGCTACCTTCACAATGATACTGTTAATTTTACGGTACCAGCAAAAATTGTTAATTCTACAGTTACGCAATAAATGTCACTCTACGAGTTGCCTTACTTCTATGTTACATTATTCGTTGTTTATATAGTTTTACAGTGAATTTCACTGTTATATACTCTGGCATTTATGGTTGTCCTGTTTGTTTACTTTTACTTATCTCTCTATTCTAAAAAAAGTAAAAGCCGCTGTCGCTGGCGCTGTCAAAAGCTTGTACGCCTATCTTCTCCTAAACCGTGGGGGATTTGAATTTCGACTAAGGTGCCCACAGATTCGAAAAATTCCGAGAAACCTGCTAAGCTGACTTAAATTTCGAAAATCGAATTATTTTAGAAGATATTAATAAAAAACTGAAAAAATAAACATAATGGTTGCCAGATTTGGCATAAAATCATTCATTCCTTTGCAACAAAGCGTTTCCAAGTATCTAGAATCGCGTGAAATTTACAAACATGACTTAGAATTACGCCCATTTTACGCCAAAATAAAACTATCTTTCTTCTATATTATGTATAAACTGTTAGTTAGTTTGTTTGAATGTGTCTTGCGTAGCTCGCAGACGGGTGATCGTAGACCTACCAAATTTTGAACGGAAATTTTCCATGACAGTTCCCGACACACCTCGAAGCGATTTCTTCAAAATTCGAATTATTTTAGGAGATATCGATAAAAAACGTATCGCAAAAGGCTAATTTTTGCTTTCCGCCATTTCGTAATTGTAACCACACAGTGGAAAAAGCGCCGTTTAAGCTTATCTAGGTCGCCACATTCGGCCAGTTTATTAACCCATTTATGCCTAGTGTCCCTTTTTTGGGACGGCATTTTCGCTATTAGTCGAAAACGTTATTTATTTTTCCTAGCCTTTATTCATGAGTATTGAGCCTCAACTCTACAAAATATTTTAACATGACCAAATAGGATGTTAATATTTCGATTTTTATGCATAATGATTTTAAAAGAAATCATCCCTTGTTCAAGAAGTTGACATCAGAAATTTATCTATTATTTCTGTTATCAGTAAAAATCGAAGAAAGTCGCAAAAATATCCAGGCACAAATGGGTTAAATGGTTCAGACTCTTGAAGTAAAAATAAAAAAATAATGGGTTTTTTTTGTTACATTATTTGTAAGGTTATTTTTTAATTAAAATATCGTGTGTATGTGAAATCAGAGCAGGAATGAAATGTTTTATACTCAAAAGAAACATATTATTTAGAAATTTTCTGAGACTAAAATGTGCAACTTTTTAATTTGGCGAAAAATTAAGCGGTTTTGTGCGACTGTTTTGTGAGAAGATTATTCTAATGCTTGGCGCAATTTATCGTAATTTATCGTCTGCTGAATACACCTGAGAATAAGGTTTTGAAATTTTCATTCAGTTGGAAATGTGCATTTTTCTGTGCAGCTTTTCTCCATCTATTAATGAGTATGTCATTTTATCTCTCATCCTCTTTATTGAAAATTGTATGAAAAACGTGTCCCAAAAATGCGACATAAAAGTATGCCACATAATTTTACATATATTTAAATACTATTAGTTCACAACAGCTTTAATCTACTGTTACAATATTTCGTAAGCTACAGAATATGCTTCACATGTATTTTTTACATATATTTAAATACTATTAGTTCACAATAGTTTTAATCTATTGTTACAATATTTCGTAAGCTGTAGAATAGGCATCACCTGTTTTTTTCTATAAATAGGTTACAATAATATGAAATAAGTAACTCAAAATGTGTTACACAAAGTTGACAATTTTCAAATAGTAAGTTCGCTTAGACAACAGGAGTTTAGAATTAGCGATTATTCGTTTTTCCAAAGCAGAATAACTAATATCTTGAAAATGAAAAATAATTAAAATGCAGATTATTTTAAAGCCGGTTCGGTCCAGCTGGATTATTTGCTACCAGTAGAAATATTTGGCGGCGTTAACTATGCCATTATAGCAGTTATAGTACACTTTGGATATTTGCTAGCGCGACGAGATGGTATAATTCGTGGTGCTAAGTACGCCAATCTGCAAACGATTATGTAAATGAAAATATGGATAACGGTTTTCAGGTAACCTTAAATGAACAGTAATTATAGGTTGTGAGCATATGTAAATCACCAAATAATGAAAAGTCGCCATTGGTGGCAAGCTATCCTATCTGTTCCGTAGCTTTTATTAACTTTACATGTACGCAAGTCGCCAAATAATGAAAAATCGCCATGGGTGGCAAATTCGCAAGGTGTCCAATAGGTTTTACATTATTAAAAATACAGCTGAAACAGATGTTCTGATTTTATTATGCTTTAGCTCCTAATTAATATAACTTTTGAATGGCAACACTAAATATCATTATGTTTCTGAGGAGTGCAAATAATTTTTCCAGCGATTATAAGCGGAGTCCGCACTCCAGGTGGAGTATAGCTCATGACCCGTACAATACGGATTCCCAAAACAAAATACCTTCCGTGTTATGAGGGGGAGGGGGTCTACTGTAGTGTGAAGTTTAAATTTTTATGTATCAATGAACATGCAAGAACCAAGCAATGTGTAGCTCAGTAACATTCTATCTGATCCAAGCTTCGGGTTTGTCTGTTGAAATTATGTCTTTTTTACGAATAAGCCTTATTAGGGGCCGAATGCCTCATACGAAAAGCGAGCGTAGCGAGTCTGGGGGGCCTTGGCCCCTAGTACAGTATATTTATGGGGTTTTTTTCTGTTTATTTGCCGAACATTTTATAACTGTTTTCACTGATCCTACAATTTCTCAATGTTTTTTTCATTGAATATTTTCATTTTTACATAATACACTCCTTGTGTTCATAAATCATTTCCACTCGCTCCACTAGATTTCGAGCAACAATTGAAAAAAAAAAAAACCTGAAACATCTGTTATTAGTTTTACTAATTTCTTTCGAGTTTAAGAATGACTTCTGTTGGTTCAGTTTCGTTGCCTAGGTGATGTCTTTGTTTATAAAACGTATGATTCGGAAACTTTTTCACCAAGTCAGGTGTAGCTAAGGCGACCATATTTCTAAGCAGTAATTTGGGGACAAATCAAGCATTGTCCTCGAATCTAAGGAAAACTTGGACATCAGAAATATTTTTGGGGCTTATTCGAGGACACAATAACATGTTACCATGTACCATACCAGTATACCCATACTTTAAATGTTGATTGACTTTGATACTTAAAAATGAACTCTGTGTATTCTTATTTCTAAAAAGTTAATGGAAGTATTTCATTCATTGATAAATATTTATTTAAACCAGAAATATGAAAGGAACACCATGTTGAAATATTGCAATTTATTCAAAATTTAACTCTTTGCATAATATTTGTATTTTTCAGAGGACACTGCTTTTTACATTGGCTCATTTTGTGATAATTTTTCATGAAACATTGTATCACACCCTCTAAAAAAAATATTCGAGAGCAAGAAAAATTTCGTACGTCAATTTCATATTTAAAGCATCATTCTCCATGAAAAGTGATTAGTAATCATTAACAAAACCGAAATGGGAAATTTGACTCATAGTCGAGTACTTTATTGAATGTCTGTAAACGCTACACACACATTGACAAGAACGTTTTCAGAGATCGAATTTCATTGTTTCTCTGAGTAGAAGGCGCTTTTAGTTGTTTTATATTTTTTTTCTTTTCATCTTTTCATGATAGAAAAAAATTTCGGTGGGGGACCAAACGGTGAAAAAGGCTGATGTTTTTCACAGAGTTCAACATTATTATTTTGTTAACAAAATTTAAATTTCGTGCTGGGGGATGCGGTACGGCCTTGATATATACGAATGTGTGTAATAGGTTTAAATCTTATAGGGTCTTATTGTCTTATTAGGGCGAGATTCAAGTGAAACACAATTCGAACGTTTTCTGCGTCGAACAGGGGAAACTTCGAAGTATATCAATGTTTTTTATTCATCTGAAACAAACCAATCGTGTTTTTATCACGTATTAGCGGGATAGGTTTGTTCATTGGAAGCATTCTGGGGACTGAACTGAGAACTGCACACTGGAAAACGTGCAATTCGAACTCGATCACGCGCGTTTCATTTGAATCTTGCCTTAGTGACACCTAGAGCAAATCTCTTAAAATATGCTCTGTGATACACTTAAAAGAAGGAAAAGCACATGTGGTACATCTTTAATTTTAACATGAGTTGTTTTAATATACATTTAGGAATAACAATCATTTTTCACATTAGGAATCACAAAGATGAATAAATATAAGTAAGTATTTGGAGTGGAATATTCTTTGAGTAATCTCTTGCAATGACAATGTCCTTGTTGATAGAATGCTTTTCCTTGAAACACATACATTTAGGAATAACAATCATTCTTCACATTAGGAATCACAAAGATGAATAAATATAAGTAAGTATTTGGAGTGGAATATTCCTTGAGTAATCTTTTCCATTGACAATGTCCTTGTTGAGAGAATGCTTTTCCTTCAAATACATACATTTAAGAATAACAATCATTCTCCACATTAGGAATCACAAAGATGAATAAATATGAGTAAGTATTTTGGATTGGAATATTCAAGAGTAATCTCTTGCACTGACAATGTCCTTGTTGAGAGAATGCTTTTCCTTCAAACACATACATTTAGGAATAACACAATCATTCTTCACATTGGGAGTCACAAAGATGAATAAATATGAGTAAGTATTTGGATTGGAATATTCTGTGAGTAATCTCTTATAATGACAATTATCTTGTCAAGAGAATGCTTTTCCTTCAAACACATACATTTAGGAATAAAAATCATTCTTCACATTAGGAATCACAAAGATGGATAAATATGAGTAAGTATTTGGATTAGAATATTCTTTGAGTAATCTCTTCCTCTGACAATGTTCTTGTTGAGAGAATGCTTTTCCTTCAAACACATCACAAATTTAAAGCTCCATTTCCTTGTCTCCTATTTTTGGTACCCCATTCTGCGATCATGAAAGTGATCATGCAGAGGAAAGGCTGTTTGGCGGACGGGGTAACCATGAGCCTTACCATACGTGTGAATACAGAATTCACGATTCAAGTCACTCTGCAAAGTGAATGTTTCCCATATGGTTGCGAAGATTGAAGTCACTTTGCTGAGTGAACTCTTGTTGACGCGTATCGCAAGCATATGGCTTCTCTCTCGGGTGATGATCATAGAGATTTTTTTGTTTACTGAACGCATTTCCACTCGCATCGGTAACAGCAGGCTTCTCTCCCACGTGAATGGAACCATGACGAGTCAAGCTGCTTTTCTCAATGAATGATTTATGACACACATCGCAAGAGTACTCACCCGTATGAAAGGTGCGAAGGTGCTTTTGCAAATGACCCCGTTGATTGAATGCTTTCCGGCACGTTTCGCAGACATAAGGCTTCTCTCCCGTGTGAATGAGCAGGTGACGATTCAAGGTACCTCTATAAGTGAATGTCTTTTGACACGCCCGGCAGACATAGGGCCTCTCTCCACTGTGACTGCAGAGATGGATGGTAAGATTCTGTCTGGTGGTATACGATTTTGGACAGAGCTTGCAAGCGTATGGCTTCTCTATCGGGTGATGATCATAGAGATTTTTTTGTTTACTGAACGCATTTCCACTCGCATCGGTAACAACAGGCTTCTCTCCCACGTGAATGGAACCATGACGAGTCAAGCTGCTTTTCTCAATGAATGATTTATGACACACATCGCAAGAGTACTCACCCGTATGAAAGATGCGAAGGTGCTTTTGCAAATGACCCCGTTGATTGAATGCTTTCCGGCACGTTTCGCAGACATAAGGCTTCTCTCCCGTGTGAATGAGCAGGTGACGCTTCAACGCAGCTCTATGAGTGAATGTCTTTTGACACGCCCGGCAGACATAGGGCCTCTCTCCACTGTGACTGCAGAGATGGATGGTAAGATTCTGTCTGCTGGTATACGATTTTGGACAGAGCTCGCAAGCGTAAATCTTCTTCCCCTGTGGATCGCGGATTTCCCGATTGAATGAAGTTCGGCAATTGAATTTCTTCTTCCCTGTATCGTAAGTACTGGGCCCCTTGTGAGTCCGGACTTGCGGGTTGATATTGTTGCATTGCTGACTGAATGCATTTCCAGGAATATCCCAAGAATGAGCCTTCTCCTTAGTGTGGATACGCGAATGAATCTGCAACTGCAGATAGCTGGAGAATGTTCTCATGCATGAATCGCACCCGTGACGCCTTTTCACCAGATTCAAGGGAAGTTCACTGGATATCTCCACGTCTTCTCCAATCGAGCCTGTTCCTTCGTCCATTTTGAACTTCTGGTGATTCCTGGAATTGGACCGATGAAAATTCAAAACGAACTCTTGAAGACAGGGGTGTACGCGAAAAAAAGTGTTTAATTATAAAATTTCTTCGCTGACTGAGTAGAATATCTCCTTGATAACTGCTATCCGCGCAACAGTTTTTTCCATATCAGAATATGGATAAATGTTTCAAGATTGGAATCCTGGATTACAATTGCTTTGCTTTAACACATTTTTGCGGTTCTGGACAGTCGATGATAGTTTTTTGCAAAATCTTAGTCTGCGTTCCAGCAACACACGAACAGGAAGTTACCCAAAGTAAGCTCAGAGGACGGAGCACTGCACGTGCAGAATAAAATTTTCTTATCTGCAATGAAAGAGAGGAGAAAATTAGAACTCAAAAAGAGAAATGTTTCAACTTTTTAAAACATATAATTCAGATTTTATTGCATAAATCCTTTCATATTTCGAATTTCGATTGTTTAAGTTATGCGAAACTTAATGCAACAGTGTATCAGCCGAACTTTTTTTTTAGATTTTTGGCCCGCGACCGAAAAAGATTGCCCATCCCTGGTATAGTCGAACGATAGTTTTAGTTTCTCTGCATACTAATTTGCTGCGAGGAACAAAACATTTTCGTTGTGTTGGTGGTACACACGCCATGCGATGCTGGATATTTTCTGTTCACTGGTAAACATAAAATACTGCACGACATTTCTTGTTTTCATTTTTATGCCATATAATTGATTTCGCAGCAAGTAGTATAGGGTGGGCGAAAAGTCCTTGACACATTAGTAGTATGGCCCCTAGGTCTCCAGATTTAACTCCGCTTGAGTTTATCTTCTGGGGGTCAAGGACAAAGTCTTCGCTTCGAAAATGACCATCATTACACAGCTCAAGACACTGATCGTCGAAATCTTCGAGAATATTCCACAGTCCATGTTGACAAGCACGTGGAATGAGATCGAGTATCGACTAGAGGTGACATGAGCTACGAAAGGAAAAATGGTATGGAAAAATGGTAACAAGAAACTCGTTCTGTAAGGGTAACTATTAAGAAGTTTTTCATATAAAATGTCATTCTATGGATTTTTGTTCCTGTGGCGCCCTCTTTCGGCTGCAGTTGAAATTTTCTGTTGACAAAAAAACTTAACATTCTATTAAAGAAGTGACCGCAAACTAAACTCATTTATGGCAATTTCTATTTTATATATTATTTTCTGAAATGTGTCAAGGACTTTTCGCCCACCTTGTATAAAATATATACGCTACCTTCACAATGTTATTGTTAATTTTACGGTACCAGCAAAAATTATTAATTCTACAGTCACTCAATAAATGTCACTCTACAAGTTGCCTAACTTATGTTACATTATCCGTTGTTTATATAGTTTTACGGTGGATTTCGCGGTTATATACCCTGGCATTCATGTTTGTACTTTTTGTTTTACTTTTGCTTACACAGTATATTTACGTTTTTTTTCTGTTTATTTGCTGAGCATTTTATGACTGTTTTCACTGATCTACAATTTCTCAATGTTTTTTTTTTTCATGGAATATTTTCATTTTTACATAATACACTCTCCTTTTGTTCATAAATCCATCCACTCGCGCCACTGGATTTCGAGCAACAATTGAAAAAAAACCCCAACTGAAACATCTGTTATTAGTTTTACTAATTTCTTTCAAGAATGGCTGCATTCGTAAACGCCAACGAGTTACACTCGTGCAATGAGTTTCTATCTAAGGCGTTCATAAAGGAAACTGAGTGCATACAGTTTTTAAACTAGAGCATTCGTATACAAAACTGAGTGCGATTAGTTTCAAACGAAATAAACCGATCTCTGCAAAGGTTTCGTCAGTTGTTTAGAAGATACACTTGCTGCAGGTTGTTGTTGTTTTCAAATGGCGTCCGTTGTTATGGAAAAGTATGTTGTTGTGAAAAGTATTTTACGTTTTCTAAAGCTGCAAATATTATTTTTTCGAGGAGGAAATTCATGCGTACGTTAGAAAATGCTACGAAGGTACATAATTTTTCAAAGGTAATCATTTTTCTTGTATTTTTCATTTAGTAAATTAAAAAATGCATGTTTTAGTGTTGAGATTGAAGTTGATTTAATCCGTTATTAGCGAAATTTGAACTTCTCTTGCTAAATACTTTTGAAAAAATGAAGTTTAAGTTGAAATTTCTAAATTTTGATTTGTGCACTTCAATGATGGCCACTCTTTCTTTTAAAAATCCTGTTGATTTTATATTGAGTATGTACTAATGTCGCGAATTGTAAACAAACACGTCTCCTAGGCGACGAAACTAAATAAACTGAAGTTGTTCGTAAAGTCAAAGGAAACTGATAACCACTGACAGCACTAAACACACGCATTCCAGTTTTCTTACGAAAACTCGTGCAACGAGTTTGTCGTTTAAGAATGCAGCCAATGACTTCTGTTGGTTCAGTTTCGTTGCCTAGGTGATGCCTTTGTTTATAGAACGTATGATTCGGAAACTTGTTCACCAAGTTAGGTATAGCAGACGATAACATGATATTTTGTCGCGTGTCTGCATAACATCTATTGGAGCGTTCATGGAGGAACTGTAAACAAACTATCGGAAACTGAATCTCCTGACTAACGTCTCAGTTGATTTAGTTTTCCAACTAGCTGTACTCAGTTTATTTTAAAAACTTAGATCAACTGGTTTAGGTTTTAAAACGCTTAAGAACGCCTAAAACTAAAACCCAGTCAGCACACACAGGTTCCCTGAACGTTTTTAACGCTCTGTAAACGTTTTCTGAACTTTAATAGCCGATCAGAAGAGAGATAAGGGAAAACCTGTATGTACTGTCAGGGAACTAGTTGCACAATTGGCACTGGCTAAGCGTTTACGAATATGCCCATTGATAAGTCCTGACCACGGAGATATATTATATGAGTGAATACTCTCCACAGCTGTGTGTGTGTGTGTGTGTGTGTGCTATACTGGATTTTTGGTACCCCCTAAGTTTCAATTACGTAAACATTGGAAATCTAGTGACGTGCAGCGATCCTAGCCGTAAAAAGAATAAAGCATTACCCGTCCTGACTGATAACTAGGGTCCTATAAAATATTCAAAAATGCGGAATTTTGCATAATTTACAATTCTCCGCATAATCTACAACTTTCCGCGTAACACCACACTATTCAGGAAACTTTTTATTTCTTAATTTTTTCTCAACATATTTTCCTCAGAGGCTCTTTGTATCCCAATCCGGGACAATAGATAAGAAAAAGGTCACAATACAGTAGCGAAATCGAAAGTTTATTGTTGTCCAGAAATGGGCGTCTCCAAGAAGAGAGGACCTAAGTTTGCCCAACATTGTTTGAAATTCACGAAATCGGCTCGAGTGGTTGAACCTTACCAATTGTCCAAAATGAATGTTGATAAGGAAGTCTTCAACAATATTCCAGTGCTTGATGATTCACAGATAACATTTGAGAATGCTGCTTAGAAGGGGTATGTCAAGGAATGTTCCGTTGAAAACTTAGTACGATTTTGGAATTATTTCACAGAGGTGCCCAGAACTAACACCCAAGCCAAAGCAAGAACTCTCGGTTTTACCAAATTCTGTTATTGTTGTTGTTGTTTCTAATCCCAGATGATGAAGCAAAGCTACACCATCTCCATAAAACCAAAAATGTCCAGAAGGTCCAAAAATAAAATCGATCCCTTAACCCATTTGTGCCTGGATATTTTTGCGACTTTCTTCGATTTTTACTGATATCAGAAATAATAGATAAATTTCTGATGTCAACTTCTTGAACAAGGGATGATTTCTTTTAAAATCATTATGCATAAACATCGAAATTTCAACATCCTACGTGGTCATGTTAAAATATTTTGTAGAGTTAAGGATCAATACTCATGAATAAAGGCTAGGAAAAATAAATAACGTTTTCGACTAATAGCGAAAATGCCGTCCCAAAAAAGGGACGCTAGGCATAAATGGGTTAAAATCTCAAAAACGGTAAAATTTAAACAATTAAGAATATGATCAGGGGAAGCTTGAACAGCCCCACACCAATGACACTCTGAAAAGAGCCTCTCGCCCTGTTGAAAGGTAAGGGATTTGATAGGGCCCCTCGGAAAGCGTGAGAGAGCCGTCTGCTGTTTTCTCGCAGAAGGCGTTATTGGTCCTTTTCAGCCTCGCATGCCCTTCATGTGGCGATATGCTCGCACTGCCGCTTTGGCACTTTCGCATTCTTATAATAAAGTTTAACTAAGAGGGCTTTCTCAACTATGGACAGTATTTCCATGCGTATAAGCTTCGACTACCATTACCTGCTCCAGTTGCTCCTTTTTATATCACTTGTCGCTTTGCATAATCCTATATCAGAAATCCGACAGCGCCATCTGTTGGACACCAAGAGAACTATTTTCGTTTCGTTGCCACACAAAACCCGGCTACTTTTCCATCCGTTTGGTGCAAACCGTATCTTTGTATCTTGATTCGTTTTCGAATTATTAATTTTTAAAGTTTGTCCTGACTTTTGGATCACCCGGTATATCGAGAGCTCGTGGCACCAACGAGGTCTTTTGCCAAAGTACCATGGGTGAGTAGGAGGAACTCTCCCAAGTGCACTTGATTCTTTCCCTTTGATTGAGGAAATTTCTGAAGTTAATCTAGCGTTGTGTGTGTCATGCAGGCCATCGGCAGAGGCAGCCTTGGCCAAACCATCGGCAATCTCATTACCATTCAGTGCAACATGGGAGGGGACCCATTGCAAGTGTATAGAGTGTCTTTTAGCAAGCTGAGTCATAAGTTCTAGTATATGTAGGCTCGTCATATCTCCAACAGTCATCCATTGAGAGAGGTGCTGTATAGAGGCACGACTATCCGATAAAATCCAAATGAAGACCAAATTCTGTAGACCGTGAAAGCGCAATTTCATGTTACGGCCAAATATTTACAAAACAGTGGCAGAGTAGTTTAAAGGAATGATCAGCTGCCGGACTAACACCACTTTATTTGAATGAACTTTAGTGCATAGACACACTTATTTGTTTTTGATTGTAAATTAAAATATCGCTCTTCGTTTTAACATAGTTATTTCCCTACTCATCCGCATTATTTCAATAACTTTCTGTAAATTTCGCATAATTTCAATAAACTACCTCATCGATGCCGCATAATTTCGAAAAAATTTCCACATATTTTGTAGGGCCTTACTCATGGCTCACCGAGATAAATACAGGCTGTCCGAAAAGCTCCGTTTTTGAGTACGAGGAAAGTTTCGCTCTTTTGCCGATTTGGCGCTGCTACCTGATCCCATCTCTGTTACCAACTCTGCCGGAGAAAACGTGGCTGAAATCAAAGTTAAAAGTATCCAGAAAAAGGCTAAAAATGTTTTCAAGCTGAGAAAAAAACTAATTTTTTTTTGGCGTTTACGTGCTTGTGCTGCTGAAATATGCTTATTTGTTAATGTTCTTTGAGTCATTTGGACTTTCATTTCCGATTTACAAAATACTTCGGTATTGCCAGTTTGCCAATATCTTTTCCTCTGGCAGAGTTGGAAAATGTGATAGGGTCAGGTAGCAGCGCCAAATCGGTGAAACTTTGCGCGTACGCAAAATCCCATAGGAGAAACTGGTTTTCGGACATCCTGTACTTATCCAGTGAGCCATGCCCTACTTATAACTAATTTTACTTTATATTAATTTTCCAACCTAGCATGTGAACGAGATTATGAACGCGAGTACTAAATTTTAATTTTTTTTTTCACTTTTGCTTACCTGGTTGTCTTAGTAACAAATGAGTAAAAAAAGAAAAAAGATGTTCGATGGTAAGATTATTAAAATATTGCGTGTATATTTGTTAACGAGTGCCTATATCGTGGCTGACAGAAAAGAAGTTTTCGTCTACCACGCTATATATTTACATTAAAAAATGGCTTGGATTTCAATACTGAGTTCTTTATGTAACATGAATGTAATATTTTAATATGAGTTTCAGCGGCAATTTAAAGCTGCGTTGAAATTTGTCGCAGCATGAAATAAATGTAAAAACTGCATGTTTGAGTGTGATCGTCATTATAAATAAACACTTTAAATATTGCATTCACACAAACTACATTTTTCCAAATTTACTAATATTTCTTAAAATATAGCTTTTGGGCAAAATAATAACAGACATTACGTACATAATATCACTTCGATTCGAAACTATTGCCTATATTAATTACCAAATAGTCTTATAAGGCAATTACGTAATTAAAACACATCTGAAGCCAGTAATTATTATATATCACGTTCATAAGTCTACGTATTTAATTTTTTGAAGTTCTGTTAATACAACGATCTCCCTTTACTTCGCCTTTGATGGAAATATAAACAACCTGAGATGCGCAGAAGCGGAAGATGCGCTATTATCCAGTGTGCGTAGCGCCATCTGTTTGCAACAACGGCGCTATCCAGCTTTCTAAGAGATGTGTGCCCTCCTATAAATTTACCTTCGTGGTAATGACTAAGCATTATGTTGTAAGGGTAGTATTTGTCGAAATATCAGAAACACAAGTTACGAAGACAAGTATTTATTCCACTTCAGAAGTTCGTCTAACTTATCGCCCTATGCAACTAGCAGAAGATCATGAGCGCAGGGCCCTTGCTAAAGGAGGGTAGGGTGGGCCAGTCTCCCCCTTAACACTTGCAAAATTCTATTAAACTTGTGAAAATTAGATACGTAGTTGGCAAAATTGGCGAAAAATTTTTTACGAAAACGATAATTTACTTTCTGTTTCTGGTACACTTGGCAAAATTACGTAAATCCAGTAGGCAAAAGTAAACAGTTAGTAATATAGTTATAGTTCATAAGAAAATAAGTAAGTCGGTAAAAGCCGATATTGGACTTGGCAGTTTATCGACATCTCCCTCCCCACCCCCCCAAAAGACTTTGCATGTGCGCATTTATACAATGGGCGTAAATGCACGTAGTGTGTACTTTTGTAGTGGCGATGCAAGATTTGGGAACTTTAAAAAGGCGTAAATATTTTAAATCGATTTTTGAAATTTTTAATTAACTATTCTATCTCTTCTTCAAATTTGGGGGGAAAGGCGAAATTTTCCAAGAACACCATTTTTTTTTTTTTCCAGGGAGTGCATTGCCCTAGCTACCTGCCTGGTGATTAGAAGATTATCATACAATTATCTTCAGTTTATGATCTTGTCGGCGTAGTCCGATGTATAAAGAAATTTCATGTCACCCTGAAGAAAACTAAAATAATGCTCAATACGCAGTGTGGGAAATTCATAAGTTAAATTCAATAGAAGTATTTTTAGTTGTAAGGAATAGATGTTATATCACAACACAAGTAAGAAAAAAATATTCAGAAAATCTTTATTACAAATTCATTTGTTTATATTGTTAATAAATGAAGAAAAAATAAGTAAAAGATTATGTGAAGCGTCTTTGTTTACATTAAACTGGTTTATAAAATACATCCAGACAAAATTATTCTTTCCTAAGAACAAGTAAAGATGTCTATCTAATTATTTTGATTGGAATGCCTTTTGACATGCCTCTACCAATGTCTTTTTTGTGAACAAATAGTTTTTATTTTAGAACAGGCACATTACAAATTTGAAGGGTTTTTCGCCGTGTGAAAACGGAAGACATCATCCAACACCACACTAGATAAAATGTCTGCTGACTGTGACGTCAATACTCTATGACATAGTCATAGTTTGGCTTCTTTCCCGACCAAAAAACGGTTCATTATATTGTGTAATTTGAAACTGACTGAAGTTCGTTGTGGAATTTCTAAAGAATTTTGCTTTGCTTAATTCGTTGTTTTTTTCCAAATATTTAGTTTTTCAGATTTTTTTTTTTAAATCAGGGAATACATAAATATTTCTAGATTTTGTATATCAAGCTCCAAAATTTTTCTTTCGGGTTTAACAGTTCAAAGGTTGTTCTTACTATTCATCTACAGTAAATGGTTTACCAACATTAAAATTTCTCTTTTTCAAGTTTGAGGAGACAGCGTTAACATGAATTTGGACGTTTCTGATACATCAAAGTCGTCACTGGCTATAGCAGATATCGAGCAAGATAGCATCTTTCCATCGGTCATTTATAGAAGGGGCGCCGTGGAACAGCTTTAGTATTCCCCCTTTTTGGCGCGCTTTTGTTTTGGCGACAAAATCTTGTCACCAACCCAAGTTTGCCTTGCCGATGCCAATTGCAAACAATATGGCGGATCGGATGGAGCTGGTTTCAAGATAATTGACCCTCGCCGTTAATTTGCTATGATTTATTTTAATGGCTTTTAAATATTTTTATGAAAAAATAAATGATAAACATATTTCAAGCTTATATGTACATACAGATTCGGTTTAATAAAATAAAATTACTTATTATGTAAGGGGGGCTGTGCACCCCCTCAAACCCCCCTTTTTTTAGTAGAATAAATTTAATAATGGAAACAAATAATATTCTAAGGACAATACATTACAAAAATATCATAATAAAGACATTTAAAAAATTAAAATATGTTTTAGCATTCTGGCAAAAGCATACGTAAGCAAAAGTAAAGAACTAGTTTAAATCATAACAAATATAAACAAACAATGCTTATCTTATACCTTGATTAAAATCGCTAAATTATTGAAATATTGAAATAATAAAATCCAAATATCAAATACTATTTCACGGTATAAAATATTAGTAGCTTAATAATTTGTTGCTTCTACGCTTAACAAATAAACAAAGGAAAACGAAAACATTAACCTAAAAAGTACTATTAAAAGAATGTTAATTCATACTAAACTGTAAACAAACAGTCAGTATGAAACTAAACATCCATTTTAAATTTAAAAAGTAATTAAATAATACAATTTAATTTAAAATAAAGCCATTAAAATAAAATCAAAGCACGTCATCAGCCAGAGCCATATTCGGGAATAAATAGCCAGCATTAGGATTACCATGTCTTAACTTCCGATCGTCAAACGGCAGGGTTACCATATAAAGGCTCCCTTCATCGTGCCAAGAAAGGTCGCCAAATAAAATCTCGCCGAAAAGGACTAATACTAAAGCTGTACTGGCGCCGTTTGCACTAGGCAAACGGATTTTTGTGATTTTTTTCAATCATAAAAAAAATCAATTTTTTTTTTTCAGTAACTGTTTCAGAACACTTTTACTACTTTTAACTAACAATAGATGGCAGTACTAGCAATTTATCAGCTTTCTACATTGAGAAATAGGAGTCCACTTGAATGCTGCATCATATGTGGTTCTATTTTCAATTATTATTATTATTATTTTAGGACAATGTTAATGAACACGGGGCCCCTTGATAGCATTTGCTACAGGCCTCGCGCTGTCTTAATCCGGCACTGTTACACATTCATCGGAAGCATGGGGCTTGTGTGGATGATTGACTGTTGAGCTGCTCTTCTGAGTGAATGTTCTTTGACTTATTTCTCAAAGCATATACGGCTTCTTTTCCGTGTGAACGTAAATACGAAGATTCAAGAGGTATTTCTGCGCGAATGATTTGACAGTCATCTCAGACATAAGGCATCTCGAGTTCTGTGAGTAAATAAAGAGGGTGACGATTCTCTCCCGTCTCAATACCGAAGTGTTCATTCAAGCTTTTCTTTCAGTTGCCGTGTGCCAGTGTGCCGCTTTCAGTTCAGTTACCGTCATTACCGTGTGAATTGCTTTCTGACACGCGTTGCAAGACCAAGGCTTTTAACCCGCGTGTACACGAAGGTGCGTAGTTAGACCGGACTTAAAAGTGAATGCTTTTTGACACACATGTCAAATATTAGGCTTCTCTTCTCCCGTGTGAACGTGGAGGTGTTGATCGAGGCTCTGCTTTCGAGTGAATGCTTTTTTACATACGTCGCAAGAGTAACGCTTTCGACCCGTGTGAACGTGGAGGTGTTGATCGAGGCTATACTTTCGAGCGAATGCTTTTTTACATACGTCGCAAGAATAAGGCTTTTCGCCCGTGTGCACACGAAGGTGCCTATGTAAAGTGTTTTTACGAGAGAAGGCTTTTTGACACACGGGGCAAACTTTAGGCCTCTCTCCCGTGTGAACGAGGCGGTGTTCATTTAGGTTCTGCCTGTGAGTGAATGCCTTTTGGCACACGCCACAATTGTAAGGCTTTTCGCCCGTGTGAACACGGAGGTGCTGTGTTAGGTTATGCTTTTGACTGAATGTTTTCTGGCACACGTCGCAAGTGTAAGGCTTCTCGCCCGTGTGCACACGAAGATGGGAAATTAATTGAGATTTATTGGTAAATTCTTTTTGACAGGCGTGGCAAGCAATACGCTCTTTTCCCTTGGGAATGCTGGGGTGCTCATTCAAGCTGCATTTCGGGGTCAATGCTTTTTGATTCACACCGCAAGAGTAGGGTTTGTTTTCAGTACGAACATGCTGGTGCTTGCTCAAATGATGTTTTTGAAAGAACACTTCTTGACACACATCGCCAGTATGAGCGTTTTCCTCGGCGTGAATGCGGAGCTGTTGATTAAATTTTAAGTTTTGAGTCGGAGCTTCTTGCCTCTGATCCCCAGAGTACTTCTCTGCTGTCTGAATGCGAAGGTGATGATTTAAATATTTCGGCCCAGCAAATGCTTCCTGGGATACACTGCAAACATGGAGCGCCTCTATTGTGCGATTCGGGAGGTGAGTGTTGAAATTACATCGCTGATTTAATGCTTTTCCAGATTTATCGCAGGAAGAAGGCTTCTTGCTAGTGTGGGTGCGTGAAGGGGTCTGTAACTGTAGATAACTGGAGAATGTTTCCGTGCACTCATCGCGCTCGTGACGCTTTTTCATCAGGTTCGGGGAAAGTTCAGTGGATATTTTCACGTCTTCTTCACTGGAGAATGTTTCCCTGCACTCATCGCGCTCGTGACGCTTTTTCATCAGGTTCGAGGAAAGTTCAGTGGATATCTTCACGTGGTCTTCACTGGAGAATGTTTCCGTGCACTCATCGCGCTCGTGAAGCTTTTTCATCAGGTTCGGGGAAAGTTCAGTGGATATCTCCACGTCTTCTTCACTGGAGAATGTTTCCATGCGCGTTTCGCACTCGCCACTCCTTTTCGCCAGGTTCAGTAAAAGTTCAGCGGATATCTCTTCGTCTTCCTCACTGGAGAATGTCACCATGCGCGTCTCGCACTGGTGACTCCTTTTCGCCAGGTTGAGGGGAAGTTCAGAGGATATCTGCAAGTCTTCTTCACTCGAGCTGGCTCCTTCTTCCATTTTGAGCGAAGTGGTGATTTGCTGGAATTGTATTGATGAAAACTCAATATGAGAGCTTGCAGGTAGGGGTGTAAGTGCAAAAAAAAAGGAAAGAGTCTTTATAAAGTCATTATATCAAAATGTGTCTAAAAGTTTCAATATTGGAATTCTGAATCACAATTGCTTTGTTTTAGTACATTTATAAGAATTTGAGTTCTTAGGTTCAGACAGTTTGTATTTCAATGCATTTTCTATTTCCGTGTTTCAATGCATCGATAAAAAGTTAACATTGTTTGCTTGGACATTTGATCACTATTATTTATTTATGGATTCTTTGTAGGTTTATATTCCACATTCAAAAGTATCGGCACAGGAAACACGAACTGGTAAGTTGAAATAAGGCGAATAAACGTCTGAGGTTTGTTTACCTGTCCAACAATGATTGTTCCACTGCAAACTGAAAACCCACGAAATGTTGCACAATTACTCAAAGTGAAAGAGAACTCTCGAAACACTGCAAGTGCGTATTTT
The DNA here is from genome assembly GCA_038373885.1 of Cheiracanthium punctorium. Taxonomy (NCBI): domain Eukaryota; kingdom Metazoa; phylum Arthropoda; class Arachnida; order Araneae; family Cheiracanthiidae; genus Cheiracanthium; species Cheiracanthium punctorium. Next base: position 41,644 of record JAWZYV010014212.1, on the reverse strand, counting down.
ATGCTTCCTATCAGCAATGAAACAGATCAAGCATTCCTATCTGCAAGAAAGAGCAAAAATTAGCAACCATAAAGAGAAGAATACTATGCACTGTTAAACAGTCAGATCAACATTTCACCATACAATGGTGCTATAGTTAGCTGCAACCTTTCTATGGATAGAAGGTTGTAGATAGTTTGACGCCACGGATGAGCTGAAACACCAAATCCAGGTTTCCCTATAGAAAGTTAACCCATTTGTGCCTGGATATTTTTGCGACTTTCTTCTATTTTTACTGATAACAGAAATAATAGATAAATTTCTGATGTCAACTTCTTGAACAAGGGATGATTTCTTTTAAAATTATTATGCATAAAAATCGAAATATCAACATCCTACTGGGTCATGTTAAAATATTTTGTAGAGTTGAGGCTCAATACTCATGAATAAAGGCTAGGAAAAATAAATAACGTTTTCGACTAATAGCGAAAATGCCGTCCCAAAAAAGGGACACTAGGCATAAATGGGTTAAGATAAATTAGCATTATTTTATGGGGAAATACTGTCTACATTTACTCATAGTGTGTTTTAATTTGTTAAAGCATACGCAGATGAACCCGCTCAATGGAATTTTTGTTGGAGGAATATCCCGCTTATTGTAACAGTTTTTTTTTTTCAATGTACCGAACCGTATTAATGAGTCGATGTGACCCCGGATAATGGAATATCCCGTTTATTAGAATAAGTTTCCTTTGGCAAATCGGCTGTTCCATTAAGCAGGATCGATTGTAAATTGTGAATCACCATTTATTGCATAAATCCTTCAACTATTCGAGGTGAGGACACAATTCTCACATTTTGACTGTTTTGATTCACGAAGAATAAATTTGACTTCAACAAAATACTTCAGGAGGACATAGTTACACGAGAATCTTTTTCTACTGAGCACATAAATTCCCGTAAAAATTATGGATTATTTATAAAATGGATTTTAGAATTATTTTTATCAGTACAGGGGTATCTGCTGAGGACCGGAGAATATGATGTAAATGTACATTGATGTAGAAGAAGACTGCCCAATGCCGAAAAACTGCAGACGTTGCCATCGGTCGATTTAACTACCAGCAACATGGAAGGAGATCGAATCGCCCATCGGAACACCAAACTCTGACGTTTGGTGTTCCCAGAGCGTTTCAAATCTATTCTTCGTGACTGTTGCCAGTCACGAAGAACAGATTTGATTTCTATAAAAATAGTTGCGGGTGACATAGCTCCACCAGAATCCTTTACTTTTTAGCACGTCATTTCCCGTAAAAAGATTCTTTTTAACAGCACTGACATTTGCTGAACAATGGAAGAATGCGAGAACAGCTGGATAGATTGCCCAATGCTGAAGAAAGGGCAGCCGTTGCCATCGCTCGACTTAACTACCAGCAAGATGGCGGACGATCGAAACGTTCATCGCGTGCCACAGATCTAGAGACCCTTTTTTGACGCAGCTGGCTATGCCGGCACGATTTTTATACTCGTACTGAAACGAGAGTCCTGTTTTAGAGATGAGTTCGGGTTCATTTTTTAACCCATTGGTGCCCAGATATTTTTGCGACTTTCTTCGATTTTTGCTATCACCAGCAGTAATAGATAAATTCCTGACGTCGATTTCTTAAACAAGGGATGATTTCTTTTAAAATCATTATGTATAAAAATTGAAACGGGAACATCCTTGGGCACGTTAAAATATTTTATGGAGTTGAGGTTCAATACTGGTGAATGAAAGCTAGGAAAAATAAACAGCGTTTTCGACTGATAGCGAAAATGCCGTAACAGAAAAGGGACACTAGGTATAAATGGGCTAAAGCCTGGGCCTGAGGACTTTCAATTCGAGTCCGCCCTCCCCCGAAATTTCCGATAATAGATAAATAGAAGTCAATTACTTCATTGATGGATTATCATAAATTTTTCCGTTTGTGCACATTAACCCCTTGCCTGTGACCGGGGCCATCGTGAATCTTCTATCGGGCCTGCTTGTGTATATTGATGAGTCATCCAAAGAAGCCTACGGACGTATCTCTCTGGTTAGACTCGGCCGTTAGATGACGTATCTATGTGCTGGAACCAATAAGCGGGCATCCGCAGGCCTCTTTGGATGACTCCATCTGAGTGCACAAGCAGGCCCGGTAGAATTACGAGGGTCCCGTCAGAGACGGCCCGAGGGGCGTGCGGGGCCCAAGGCGAAGCGCAAGAGCGGGGCCTCTTCTCCATCATATCTTATGAGATAGCAATAAAATGGCCCAGGAGCGGGGCTTCTATAAGCGCGGGGCCTTAGGCGATCGCCTACATTCGCACCCCCCCCCCTAGGGCCGGCCCTGGTCCCGTTTAACACATGGGTTCCAAACTTTTCCGCAGAGAGGTCAAATTTACCAAAAAGTTTAACCGTCGGGCCGCAACGATTTCTAGGTCAAATCCTTCCCTAATCAAATGCAAGAAAAAGGAATTTTTAATTTAAGAATATTAAATATAACTGAAAATCAAACCTACTTATTACATAACCGACCCATAGCTGAGTGGGTAAGACGCTGAACTTTGAGAGACGGCTGGAGTGGGCAGGTCCAAATTTTTACATAGTTTCTAACATATGCATAACGTAACATATTTTCAGTTTCTACCGTATGCATGAATTTCCTCCCCCAAAAAATAATACTTGCAGCTTCATCAAACGTAAAATACTTTTCATAACAACATACTTTTCCATAACAAAGGACGCCATTTCTAAACAAAACAACGTGTAGCAAGTGTATCTTCTCAACAACTGGATGAACCTGCTTGCTCCGTGCTCAGTTTATTTAGTTTGAAACTAACCGCACTCAGTTTTGTATACGAACACTCTTGTTTAGAAACTGAATGCACTCAGTTTCCTCTACGAATACCTTAGATAGAAACTCGTTGCATGATTGTAACTCGTCTGGCTTTTACGAATGCGGCCAATGTTCTTCATTATCCGTTAGGCACGTGGGCTGATATCGCAGACTAGGTACACTCACTCAAAAAAGTATTCGAGTTATTGAAATAAATAGTTATTGAAAAAAAATTACAAATATCAGGAAACTTATTAAATATGACCCATGCAGCACAAACTTTTAAATAACACGTCTATATGGACATCTGGATAAGTTATGGATATACTGACATATCCATAACTTTTATAAATCTTGTCCACAATAAGCCCAAAACTTGTGCCGATGGCACAATGCAGCTTCCATAATTATATCTTATGGACGAGCTCTGAACATCCATACGGGCAAGATCGGGAGAAGATTTTCCCGTTTATGTCAATATAAAGACATACTTGGGGTATTTAAATATCCGTTTTTTCTCATGTGAGAGACGTATTATGGATTTTTCCTCTTATGTCCATATTATGACATAATAGCTATCCATTTGGTGTCCTTGTATAGACATGCTATGAATTTTCCCAAAGATATCATTAAAATAATGTCCAGGAGATATATTTTTATATACATGGACATGTTGTAGATAAGATTCTCATGAAATGTACACCCTCCAAAAAAAGTATTCGAGCAAGAGATAAATTTCCTATTTTAGATTTGCGAATAATAATTGAGTTTTTGAAAAACACACAACTTGATAGAAATATGGAAAGTCATATTTATACATAGCCTAATTCATATTCTATGATGAATAATTTTTAATATACGAAACCAACGTAGGAAATTTCTCTCTTGCTCGAATACTTTTTTTGGAGGGTGTACATAATATAGACAAGTGTGCTGTTAGAGTGACACGATTCACTTTCACGGAGAACATTTTAAATATCAAATGGACATAGGAAATTTACCTTATGCTCAAATATTGACATAGGAAATTTGACTATTTATCAATTATTGCTGACACCAGCAAAGATCGGAGAAAATCATGCAAGCAGTCTGGGCACAAATTGGTTAATTTCGGACTAGTGCGACAGCTGCGTTTAACTCTGTAACTACGACACTCTGACGAATCTTTCGTAAGCCACCGGTGACCCGTAACCTCTAAAATAGAAGTTCCGAAGTTTTATTCGAGACAAGTAAACACATCTCTAAACTTTTATGCCTCTGAGTATATAACGCAAAGAGAGGATTTGTGGTATTTCATCTGCATTGTGAAATGTGTTAGATCCAGTTTCATAGAAGTAGAATTTAATGTAGGTTAAATACGATTGCACATTTTAGTTTGTTAAGCCTGCATTGTGAAATGTGTTAGATCCAGCTTCATAGAAGTAGAATTTAATGTAGGTTAAATACGATTGCACATTTTAGTTTGTCAAGCCTCCGTTATGAGATGTTGGTCGCCAAGAAGTATTGCGAATTATTTATCGAATGTAAGTTTTTTTCATTAATATTTTATGTCTTTGAAATATTAAAATAAAGACTATACGATATTATAAATGGGCGTTATCAGGTTCCTACTGCATGCCCCTGCTTCCAAACTTTGGCGCCCCGTAGCGAGTTGCACCTTTCACAGGGAAGGCCATTGGTGTGATATGGCAGGTAACATGGGGGGAGGGGGGGGCAACATGTAAGATTGAGGGGATAAAATGTTTCCTTTTGAAGGACAAATTTTAAATAAGTTATATCTAAATTTTCTTGAATTTTAGGGGGGGGGGCAATTGCCACTCTTGCCCTTAACAAGTTACGTCTATGTGGAAGACTTATTTTTTTCTTGTTTTTGGAGGGGGGTAGATAGTGGTCTCAACAGAGCTTGTATGAGCAATTTTACTTTAAATTTGTAAACTTAGTGTTCATCAACTTTAATTTCTTCAGGAAAATTCCATGTGGACACCACATGACTTCCTTGCAAGTGTATTAAATCATAAATATTTTCGGTGCTCCTCTAAACTTATTTCGTTTGAAAGCGACAAAATACTGCAATAATACTCAGGTTTGGCAATTTCTAGCTAACTAACTAGTTATCGTCAAGCTCGGTTTAGTTTGAAGGATTTGTTCTTGGCTCTTAATTGAGCTACATTTCGCCACAAGCCGACCAGTTTGAGATAGCGAGATTTTGGCGGCAGCCGAAATAGTGATTCCTCAGACTTTTAATGAATTGAATATATTCATATAAGTTAATGTATTTCGAGTCCTCCGTCAACAAAAAAATACTCGGTCGACTGCAATCAAGAGGTGATCTGTTAGATGTTAAAATAGTTCTAAATGAAAATTCTCAACATTCTAGGGTAAGTTTTAGAGTTATGTGAAATACGTAATTATTTTTGGCGATATTTCGACTGCGGCTTCGCAGCCAGCTCTGTTGTAAAACTTGTGGCGCACGGTGGCTGTTCGATCGACCGCCCTGTCGTTGGTAGTTAAATGGATCGATGGCAACGGCTGCACTTTTTCAGAGTTGGGATCATTTAACCATATCTTCGTACGACTAACAGTGAAAGCACTGAAATGGAAGTATTCCACGGTGCAACCCCCGCAAGTCAAAGGGTTAATTCATTAACGTGCAAGTGCGATTCCATGTGTGACGGAATGTAAAATTGTGGAATGAAAGCGATTACTTTACGTCAGCGGTTCTCAACCGTTTAACGTCGCCCCCCCCCCTCAACAAAGGCTAACTTACTGTGGCGCCCCCCTCACATTTTTCAGCATACATTCAGTTTTTTAATCTTTAACAATGAACATTGAGTTGAATTTTATACAAAATGTTATCAGTAAAGCTTGAAAGAACATTTTAAGCGAAAATGGATATGTTTTTGAGTAAAAAATGAGAATAAGATGATTTTTAAAAAACATGCATCACTGCTTGCTCCTCGGCTTTTCTCGTGTCCCCCCCTCCCCCTGCAAACGCTCTGCGCCCCCCTTGGGGGGGTGCGTCCCACGGATTGAGAAACGCTGCCCTAAGTTACTTTCGATTAAAATTGATTTTTCAGTTTGAATTTTGTTTTTGAGCAATGGGATCTATTCTTTCACTCTATGCGAAACTACAGGACACTATGATTAAAAGAAAAATTCTAATGGTAAAACCTCGAAACAACGAAACTCGAGGGAAGCATTAAAATGATCGTTCTAGAAGGATGCATAGTTATATCGAGGGGATATTACATTGTGTGGAAATTCCGCGGGACCATAAAATTGGATCGTTCTAGAGAGATTTATCGTTGTATCCAATATCGCTATAGCGAGGTTTTACTTTAGTACAAATTTAGATTGGATTACAGTATTGCATTGTGCTACAGCTCTCTTGCTTTGCCCAAAAAATAACTGTCGCTATCACTTTGAATTGAAAGATGACTTTTAAATAGTAGTACCCAGGGGTCGAAATTTGTAGTTGCCCGCTTGCCCGGGACAATCAAATTTTTAAATGGGCGAGTAAAACAAAAAAATTGGTTGCTATACAAAAAAATCCTCGGACAACCAAGAAAAGAAACTTCCCAATTTTATTCCTTAGCTTGAAAATGCTGTTTTCTATTTCCATTCTGAACTTCTCTATTTTCATTTTCTAATACTAATGGCAATTTTAAGAATAAACCTTTTGTCACCTAATTGTAATGGCCGCATATATATTCTTAAAAAATTTGTGTAGCGAAAACTTTGAGCCAAAAAAACTTCCGTGCAACCAAAATAATTTCGGTGATTGCCCAATGGGCAACCGAAAATAAACGCAAGATTCTACCCCTGGTAGTACCATTTGCTAATTCCTGAGACCCTCGAAGTAGTTATACTCTAAAATAAACTAGGAACACTGGTTGGACAACTAATCGGTAAATTATGCCGAACAATAAGAGCTTGTGGCAGTGGGTGTTGTACTCTATTAAATGGACTTTCATTAAAAGTAAGTTTATTTACACAAAATCACATAAATTATGATTTCAGCTTCTAGCTGAATGCGCACAACACTAATATAGGCGCATAAATATATACAAACATTCAGGTACTAAGACCCGTTTGATACTTGCATATTATCCGTTTGAAATTAAAATTAAAAAAATTGAAGTTTAACCCATTTATGCCTAGTGTCCCTTTTTTGAGACGGCATTTTCACTATTAGTTGAAAAAGTTATTTATTTTTCCTAGCATTTATTCATGAGTATTAATCCTCAACTCTACAAAATATTTTAACATGACCCAGTAGGATGTTGATATTTCAATTTTTATGCATAATGATTTTAAAAGAAATCATCCCTTGTTCAAGAAGTTGACATCAGAAATTTATCTATTATTGTAGTTATCGGTAAAAATCGAAGAAAGTCGCAAAAATATCCAGGCACAAATGAGTTAAAACGGCTACCTAACGGTTGCTGTTGTGAACATGCATATCGGATTTGTGTGCTTGGCTCTAATTTCCATTATAAATCCTCGTCGGAAGGACAACACAAGGGGGTGCCGTTCCGCGGGATCTAAGGGGTCCTAACCAGGCCTCTCAAATTATCCTCGTTTTTTAAAATTCCTACCTCTATAAATAATAGAGTAAAATGTTCTGCTTCTTCAACAGTTGTTAAATGTTCTTTTTGGATGTTAAGGTTTCGTCTATCAAACCATTAAAATACCAGGCTTTATAAATAAAACTTTGATGAAGGTAGGAATTTAAAAAAGAGGACTAATTGAGAGGCCTGCCTAACGGTTAAAGTAGTTGATTATATTTATTCCAAAAACGATCATAGGACAATTTTCTTAGATGTTCCCATCCGTTGCCAGTTACGGTTGCTGAAGTTTATTTGCTGCTCGCAAATACGTAGGCGCGCTAGGCTCATTTCCTATCCGAAAGCAGTCTCCCCGAATTGCCCTTTGTTGCTCTATGACGCGAACACGCCGAACAGTGAGATTCTAGGAGTAAAAACGGGAAACCAGTGAGCATTTTATATAATGCGCAGCAGATAATAACGTAATTTCGGTTAGAAGCACTTGGTGAGCTTTACCTATGCGCTTTGCATAATTTACTGAACGTACGTGGAATTCTGTCGCTTAAAAAACCGGATGAGTATTATCGGGGCCGTACATGTAGTAGGTGTGCATGATTTGCCGGTCGTATAACTGGAATTATTTTAAACTTTTCAAGAAACAAACGTTGTTACAGGGAACTTCATATAGCTGTTCCAAGTATATAATTTGAGTACAGAGTTGTACTTTACTAAGGTAATAATTTTTACTTCCCGGATCGTTTATTTTAAAAGTACTCCAATAGTTTTCTTTACATTTAATTGAAAATTTAATCTAATGAAAATATTGTGTAGTTGCTGCTTTGTACTTATCTTTTCATAATATTTATCTTGTCTATAACGACCTACTTTAAACAGTTGTTCGCGAAGTGAGTGTTTTCACAATTTTACAAAGTAAAAAAAAGCAAAAAACCTCAATTGCTTACTTCCTTTTTAGAGGATTAAAGTGTCTCGTAATTTTTGCAAAATAATTAAAATACGGGCGGGCACAATATTCGATCGATAAACTATTGTATCATCTCGGCCAATCTTTTGACTTCGTATACATGCCCATGAGAACAGCACTGATTAAGTATCGGCATCAGTGGGTCAGTGGAAATTTTCTGAGCTTTTTGATTTTGTATTTCATTCTATGCCAAAAGGTGTGTACTTTTTACTTTATCCCCCCTCCCTCCCCCGTGAAAGAATTCTTAAGTGGTCCGCCGGTAAATTGGAATGTTGAAAAGTGATCAGCCTGCTGAATTGAGTTTGTAGCCACTGCTTTAAGCCCTTTAAAGGGTGCTGTGAAACCTACAGCTAGTTTGACTTCAGAAATCACTAGTTGACCTTTTTAGTGTTGTGTAGAAATAATGGATACTAATGAGTTTAAAAAGTAGGTTCTAAAGTAGTCAAACCTAGTTTGTATGTCACAAGAATGCAATAATATACAAACTCTGTCAAATTCCTTTGTCAAGGTGACCTTCAATAAACTTAATTTTTGTTGACCACGGCTCTTGGCACTTTTCTTTGCAAGGATTGTTGCGTTATCAACAAATTTTAAGAACTTATCCAGGACTATTCTTGTTTTAGACTTCCGTAACGATGGCAGATTAAATGCGACGGATTGTGCAGTTAATTATAAGTACTACGTAGTCTTCGCTTATAATTGCCTTAATTTTTCATCCGTTTTTTAAATTTTACTAGTTTATGAATTATAATGAAAGTTATAGTCGCACTTTATAAACATTCATGTTTTTGGTCTTGCATTTCATATAAACTGTGCTCAAGTCATTCCGTTTAGTAAGTCCCTTAAGTGTGGGCGGGAGTGATGGTCTAACGAGGTTTGAGTGGGTTTGGTTTGTAAAAGTTCCCTTGACTCGTATTCCAAAGATACGAGTCGAGGAATGTTAAAAGCTTTCATAATTATTCAAAAATGAGCACAAACTGCGCTTTTTATATACTGTGTTTAACTGCCTGCTCTAGTACCAGTTTTCAGACTTGAGTGAATTTTATTCTTTTTTAATTTTCTCGTAGAATATTGACCCGTCCCCCCGCACCCGCAAATCCCATTCTCCGATTTATGCTCATGCCAGAAGTGATGAACTTCAGACATTTGTGGGGTATGAAGAATGTATTTCTTCTAAAATACACTTTTTGCAGCCGTCTAGAAATAAATATTGGGCGTAATGGGTTAAGAGGTAAAATTACAGGAATGACTCCTAAAAGTTAAACCAGAAAATTTTCAAGATTTTAAACTTTTGTAAATGAACGAGAGTATTTTTTTCTTAACGGAGTCGTGTTTTGACCTTATTTTGATAAGTTTTTCAATTAACATTGCCCATTTATCTCCAATACAGTGGTTCCCAACTGGTGGTCCGCGGACCGCTAGAGGTCCGTGAACAAGTTCTAAGTGGTCCGCTAAACAAGATAGTTTAAAGAAAAAATGCGCGATTACTATTTCTTGAGGTAAAAAGGCAAAAAGCGTAATTGTTTGCAGTCAGTTTAAGAGAATTGTAGTTTTAAGAAAAGTGTTTCATAATCCTTGCAAAGTAGGAATAAAATAAAATAGGAATTAAAGATAAAATATTGTAGCATCCCACCCAATCTTTTGTCTTCGGCTATTAGTATAACTAAATAGGGTTGATTAATTATTATTAGCATCTCGGAGTAAGTGGAAATAAATTCTGTGCTTTTAGAAGTTATTCATTTTATCGCTTCATTTTGTGCAAAGTTTATTACCCCCCCCCCTTCCCAAAAGGAACTTTTTAAAGTGGTCCGCGGGTCAAGTTTAGTTGGGAACCACTACTGTAATAAAGAATTAAAGTAAATTACCATTTTGGGAAACCCTGTATATTGCTGTTTAATTGCCCGCCGTAGCACCTTTTTTCAGACTAACGTGAATTCTTTCTCCTGTAAAATGTAACAATTGCTTCTCTAATTTTCTCGTACAATATTAAGAGGTAAAATTACATGAATTAATACTAAAAGTTAAACCTGAAAGATTTTTCGTATTTGCATTCGCGCCACTGAGACATTCGATTCATTTGTATTCATGAAATCGGTCTTTCGCGCTTGCTTTACGAGTATTAAAGTTGTATCACAATTTATATCTTAATTTTACAGGCTAACTCTTCTCGAGATTTATTTCTACCCTTTTACACATCAGACTGTCTCTACATTTAACTTTGAGGCAATTAAGCTTGCTGTAATTTTTTTAGGAGCGAGTAAGTTGAAATTTCAAAAAAGGATTATCCCTCCTTTATGATGGGTAAATTTTGCACACGTTATCCCCAGCTTTGACATATTTAGTAAAATTTTCGATCGAACAACAGAGATCATCTGTCTCCGAATGATGCTTCCAAACTTTAAAGTTCAAAAATGGTGTGCAATAAGCGGGGCCTTATTGGCGAAACGGCTTAGGAAGCTTGTTCTTCCCTCAAAATTCTGAAGAAATTTAAGGGGCCCAATGACAAACAATCTGCGCTTAAAAACTCGAGTTTCTATTAAATGCATTTTTAAAGAATTTAGTTTTGAGAAAATGCACTGAAGCATGAGAAAATAGATACTGAAATAATGCTTTGTTTATAACTAAAATATACGACAGTTTTGAATCAATAAGTTTACTTTGAATTTTAGCAACCATTCATGCTATCCTGTCCCTCTAGTATGAAATTTGTCAAATATCTGTCGGGCATCTGGCCCAACTTTGTACAATATGCTTTTTATAATATTTAATTTTTAAGTACATTGTAATACCATGATAAGTCAAATTCAACTAAAAGCCATGGAATTTTGTAACCAGGTATAATGTACAGTATTTTTACACAATATATGTGATAAGGGGGAAGAATGATCTTCAGATATGCAGTTCCACATTTAGAGTCGTAGCTTTAGTGAGTTTTGAATTCAATTTGTGTAAAATTTGGATAACATTTCCTGTAACCAAATGTGGAGGGGGGACCCCTAAATGAGATGGAGCTTCCCTTAACTTCAGAGGTTAGCAAGACCCTGAAAAAGGCATATTATAACTAAATGACGCTGGTTCTTTGCAGTGTACACTGGAGAACGGCGAACAAAATTTAGTCTCAGCTGTTTGGAGGGTTAGAGAGCAGCAATTTTTCAGAAAAGAATTCGGGAATAAATTGTGTTAATTTAATATTACTTCTATTTCAGGACAAACCCAAGTTTCTTGCCAACATGGGATGTTGAAGCCGTCAGATTGAAATCCGACAACTGGCTGGATCCTCTGAGGCGATCATTTGCCGAAACAGCTGTGTTATGGGATGTCGTGCTGTTGGAGTTGATTTTAGTCTTCGTCAGTTTTTCGGTTAGTACTTGTAAAATTTTAAATTTCGTTTTTTTATGTATCGGTTATTTGAATCTGTCGATTTTAACCCTTTAAGGTCGTATTCCCAAGAAAATGGTTATAAGTGTCTTATTTTTTATTCCAGAAAAGTGTATAAAATTAAATGCACGTACAATATGTATTCAGTTTAAGGTTTTGGACTTTTTTAGCGCGAAAGAAAAGTTAAATTTCTAGGAAAAGCAAACATTCAGGGCTGTTGTGACAGAATGTGTATTCGCTAATAAGCGGGGGGGGGGTATCCATTAAAAATATTTTTTAAACACTGAAGGAGAATTTTACTAAACTTAATTCGTGAAATGAATGTATATTTTTAAAGTTTTCTTTGTGCAATTTTAGATCACTTGTGTTCAGTGCCTATCTCAAAATACTCAGCATTTGAGTACTGCTCGTATTTGACAAATGCTCGTATGGTTCATGCGCTTAACCCTTTGAGGCGCAACCTTTTACCAATGCTGAAAAAAGGCAGCCGTTGCCATCACTCTACTTAACGACCAGCAAGAGGGCAGACGATCGAAACGTTCATCGCGTGCCACAGATCTAGAGACCCTTTTTGACGACAGCTGGCTGTGCGGCACAGCCAGCTGCATCAAAAAAGGATCTCTCGATCTGTGGCACGCGATGAACGTTTCGATCGTCCGCCCTCTTGCTCGTCGTTAAGTAGAGCGATGGCAACGGCTGCCCTTTTTTCAGCAGGGGGGGGGGGCATCTATCCAGCTGCTCTCGGATTCTTCCATTTTTTCAGCAGATGTCAGTACTGTTAAAAATAATCGTGACTTTTTACGGGAAATGGCGTGCTAAAAAGAAAACGATTCTCGCGGAGCTATGTCACCCGCAGCTATTTTTATAGAAATTAAATCTATTCTTCGTGACTGGCAACAGTCTAAACGTCAGAGTTGGGTGTTCCCAGAGCGGGAGCACTTCGCGTTAAAGGGTTAACGTGTGAACACTATTGCCAGGAAATGGTATGGGGACGAAAAATGGGGAAAAAGCTTAGCCCGTGAATTCGACGCGAGCGAGGATTAAGTGGTTAGTTCTAACATTTGAAATTTCACTGCGGAGAGGATGGGGAAGAAATTGAGGGGGGGGGGATTAATCGGACATGCACACACACATGGAAGCTGTTTTTATTGCGATGGAAATGGAAGCAGTCTCGTTTCAATACACAAATTAGTTTACATTAAAGCGAAAGACAAGGCAAAATAAAAAAATAATGACGATAGTGCAGAAGTGTCATTTTTAAAATCGCGATTAATCTTAAAATACGGATTTAACTTGCCACAATTTTCGTGTTGTTGGAAATTGAAGTTTTGAGCAGTTAAAATTTTTTTTCCTTCGAAATGTTTTGATAGTAGCGGATCCAGGGGAGGGGCTAAGGGCTCCAGCCCTCTAAAATTAGATTACTAAAAGGTAACATTAGTCTTTTATTGTACAATTTAAACAAGTAAAATGATTTTTTATTAACTTAGCCATTTCCGAAAAATTTTTGCATTGTTTTAGATCAAAATTTTGCTTTTTTGTGAACTTGGAGTGAAACAAGCTTTTCCAGAATTGAGCCCTCTCAAAGTTTCTGGGTCCGCCACTGTTAGGAGAATATCTGGTAACGTAAATGGCAGTTGAGAGTTTGCTCTGCATGTTCTTGCTTTCAAGCTATGACGTCCCGCAGAGAATTGTGCTTGCACGAGGAAGAATATGGGGGGGGGGCGATAGGTGTTCCAAGAGGACCGTAACTGTGTCCTGTTTGATTTTAAAATTAAACTCGCGAAATTTCTTTAGGAAAAAGTATTGGGTTGGCAACAAAGTAATTGCGTTTTCTTGTATAAAATTCAAGCAAATAAGTTTTCATAAAGTTTTTAATTACAGGTAAGCTGTGCCTGAACATACGATTCATATTTGTTACATTTTAAAGAAAGAATTTCACTGGCAGTATTTTTTTCGTCCATAAAAGATGGCCACCCTCCCCTTTTTTCGCTTCTATCCTCCTTAGAGGACACTATTAAAAATGTCCTGAAATTAATTTTTAGGTATTCGTGACTGCTGTATTTTACAGAAAGAATTTCACGGATATCTCTATTTTTATTTGAGATCACGCGGGATATGTGAAAAAAACTTTTTGACCCCTTACCCCCCTAAGATTACGAATTTTGGAAAATGCTCTCTCATCTAGCACCTATGTTGAAGAACTCACGTACGTGCCAAATTTCGCATAATTCAGTAGTTTTGGCCAGGCGAAATATTGACATACGGAAAAACGCAATTACTTTGTTGCCAACCCAATACATTGCTTCTGGGTTTAATCGGGGAATCGTGACAATAATAAGCGGCACTTATGCCCGTGATGACGACTTGCACGTGGCACGCGTGCCAAGGCACTTTAGTTTTGTCATCGCAGAAAATGGTGTAAATAGGCTAGAAAACTGAATGAGAACGGTGAAAGTAACAAAAAAGAAATCTGAAATACTTTCATATTTTAAATACGCAATGAAGTGAAGTTCTATATAATAAAAGCGTATCATAATCCATGCGTGATCCCTATTTTTCTCTTTCAAAATGGAAAAAATCTGGAGTGACTCCACTGGACTTAATGCTTGATTCTTACCAAGCGTATAAATTTTATTAAACTGAATCGGATCTAGTGTTCAGGCTCCAGTGCATTTAAAATGAAGTGTTTAGGCCGCAATGTACAATATTTTTTGTAGCCTTGTAAAAAAACTGGTGTACACACTGAAATTTATGTAGTATGAAAGATGACCTGTGATATGCTTACCTCATTGGATGTCAATCGAATGCACCCTTTAGACACTAGCTCGCATTAAATGATTAGAGTCCTTGGGCAGTAGTATATAATTACTTTTTGAAAGTCTGATAACTATCGGCGGTACACGCCAAAATCTATGCGGGTCATCGCACCGTCCATAATACACATGTTCATTTTGAGGTGAATCAAATGCATCTTATAGATACTAGCGCACTTGAAAAATTTCCATCCATACCCCCGTAGCACAACTAGTTCAAAAAAGTTCAAATTTCGTTGGAAACACGTTTTTTGATGTTAAAAAAACGTGTTTTAAGTCCTTTGGACTAATTGTGCTACTAGGGTAGGCCATAATGCAAGTCACTTGTTGCCCTGTTGGAACTAATTCCTATACACGGCAAAATCTATAAATGTTGTGTGACGGTGACTTTTAATATACATATTCAATTTGATCTTCGAATGTACCACTTAGACACTAGCTCATTTTAACACTTTGCCGGATTTTCCCGAGCTGAGCTCGGGCAGGTAAAACGTTCCATTCTGGATTATCCCGAGTGTAGCTCGGGCAGTAGGAAATTTTTATTTTTCTCGAAATCTTTTCCGCATCATTTAGATTTGCCTTCACTTTTATTTACTTGTCTGCAGTTCTACCTTCTACTGGGCAGAAAATCTAGGAAATCTTATATGACAATAGTGTTTTTATGTTTTAAAATTGTATCTTAACGAAGTAAGCATTAAAAAATTTTTTAACTTTTTGACCCTCCAACTCAAAAAAAAAATTGAACCGGTAAGGGGTCAAATGATTTACGCCCATAGGCCGTAATGTAAGAAATCTTTTTTGTAGCCTTGTAAAAAAAAAAAACCAAGTCCTATACACACACCGTAAACCATGCCGGTCTTGCGACGGTGGTTTATAAAATATATACCAAGTCTGCCTCGATCGAATTAGCAGCTATCGTGTTCGTTCACTCACATCAACGCATCGCCGGGAAAATGGCGTAAATGAATTCGGACCTCAAAACGCGTGTCAACACATCAAAATCTGAAAGTGGAATATTTTCATGATTACAATACTTTCCTTACACATGGTACTGGTTCGGAAAGTAAAAAGGGATTACTCCTTCCTTTTTAGAGGAAGAGAAATTCTGCACGCGTTACGGAGCTTGGACAGTTTTCGTGAAATAAAAATTCGACTCAACTTGCGAGATGATACGGTTTCTCAATGCGGCTTGCGAAAGTTAAAAAAATCTGGAGTGACTCCACTCGACTTTCCGAACACTTACAATTAAGATCATGACCAAGCATTTTAATAAGTTTTAATCTATGAATCGTTCAAACATACATACCAAACTGAAGCTCAATTGAATGCGCCGTTTAAACGCTAGCGCACTTTCAAGAATTTCCCCCCCCCCATAGGCCATCATGTAAAAGAAATCTTTGTCGTAGCCCTGTAGAAAAACTAAGTCCTATACACACTAAAATCAATACCGGTCTTACGATAGTGGTTTATAACATGTATAACCAATTTGAGCTCAATCGGATCTACCGTTTAAACGCTAGCGCACTTTCAAGAATTTCCTCCCATAGGCCATAATGTAAAAGAGATCTTTGTTGTAGCCCTGTAGAAAAACTAGAACTCCTATACACACCAGAATCAATACCGGTCTTGCGACGGTGGTTTATAACATATATACCCAATTTGAGCTCAATCGAATGCCTCGTTTCGGAGCTATCGTGTTTACTCACGCACACACACACGCATACATACATACACGCGCACGCACACACATACACACATACACACATACACACACATACACACACATACACACACATACACACACATACACACACATACACACACATACACACACATACACACACATACACACACATACACACACATACACACACATACACACACATACACACACATACACACACATACACACACATACACACACATACACACACATACACACACATACACACACATACACACACATACACACACATACACACACATACACACACATACACACACATACACACACATACACACACATACACACACATACACACACATACACACACATACACACACATACACACACATACACACACATACACACACATACACACACATACACACACATACACACACATACACACACATACACACACATACACACACATACACACACATACACACACATACACACACATACACACACATACACACACATACACACACATACACACACATACACACACATACACACACATACACACACACACATCTCGTAAAAATAGCATAAATGAATTCAGAAGACCTCAAAACGTGTCAATACACCAAAATCTGGAAGTCGAATGTTTTTCATGATGACAACTTTCCTTACATGGTACATGTTCGGAAAGTAAAGGGTATAAAAATTCACGTACTTTAATTAAATGCTGCTTTAATGTGGAGGTAGGCGAATGAAACTTTCAGCCGCTGATAGGGTCAAAGGCTAAGTCTGACTTCATTGTTAGAATATCGCAAATTTTGCAGTTTGTGCAAACTAAAGACAAATTAAGATGGCAAAACTCTTAATGCACTTTCTGATTCTTTTAAATTTTGTCAAATAATAGTTTACTTCCATGAATCGGTATTTTAAAATATTTTTAACCCTTTGAGGCTCAAACCTTTCCCAAAGGGCATCGCGTGCCACACATCTAGGGACTCCCTTTTTCTCTAAATCTGTGGCACGCAATGAACGCTTCGATCGTCCGCTCTCTTGCTGGTCGTTAAGTCGAGTGATGGCAACGGCTGCCCCCTTTTTTTTCAGCATTGGGACATCGATCCAGCTGCTCTCGCACTCTTCCATTTTCCAGCAGATGTCGGTGCTGTTAAAAATGATCGTGACAAATTTTTTACGGGAAATGACGTGCCAAAAAGTAAAGGATTCTCGTGGAGCTATGTCACCCGCAACTATTTTTATAGAAATCGAATCTATTCTTCGTGACTGGCACCAGTCAAAACGTCAGAGTTGGGTGTTCCCGGAGCGGGAACACCGCGCGTTAAAGGGTTAAGGAGGTATACGTTCAATAAACTTCTCACGAGCTCGAACACAATCGTGAATTAACCCTTTACGTACCGAATCAAGAATATCGCCTTGAATCTATTTTTCTCTTGTTATAGATAGGCTATGAATGATAAATACCGATTAATTTAATAAAAAACTACGAAAATTAATAAACATACGCTACAAGTTTCACCGGTTTTATAAGCAGTGAACGTGTTATAAGCAGTGAACGTAAGCTGATTGAATGAAGTATTGGGTAGTGATTTTTTTTTTTTTCAAAGGAATGGTTACGATGAATAGATTTCTTGTTTTGCAATTTTAATTTAAATGAATCTAAGCACCGTCAGTAGATGAAAGGTTAAAGAGCCCGGTTCGGGCCCGGGCTGAGCCCGTCTCTTTTAGAGGATAAAGTGCTTTTTGCAGGAAATTGATAAACGTTCGGGTTTTTTATATTAGTCTTGTTTGTATTTCAGGATAAATCGGTTTCCAGCCATCTTGGAAAGTGGGATATGAAGTCCATGACGTTCAAAGTTTCGAGGACTCATCCAAGGAGACATTTTCCCTTCATCGGAAAGCTGCGACAGGCTGTTGAACGTGATTTTAGTACTCGGCGAACTTCAGGTTAGTAATCGTATAATTTTTTAATTGTGCGAATTGTTATGTATTAGTTATTGGAACTCTTATTTGAGTCGGTTTGAATTTAAGAGTTCTGACATGGACATTTTTACTGTAGAAGGCCGGGGGGGGGGGACGTAATGGGTGAAACTTTGTATAATGCGGACACTTTGTTGTTTTATTGCGGCGTAATTGGGGATGGCGAGTCTCGTTTAAATACAAAATTGTGTCTCGATTTAACGACGTAAGGACTTCGTAAAATAAAAATTGCCAAGAGTGTAGAAGTCGCTCTTTTTAAAATCTAGACTCATTTTAACCCATTTGTGCCTAGATATTTTTGCGACTTTCTTCGATTTTCGCCAATATCAGCAGTAATCGATACATTTCTGATGTCAACTTCTTGAACAAGGGATGATTTCTCTTAAAAATCTTTATGTATAAAAATTGAAGTGTCAACATCCTACTAGGTCATGTTAAAATATTTTGTGGAGTTGAGGTTCAATACTCGTGAATAAAGGCTAGGAAAAATAAAACACGTTTTCGACCGATAGCGATAATGCCGTCCCAAAAAAGGGACGCTAGGCATAAATGGGTTAAGCCTTTTAAAATAAGAATTGACAGTTTGAAGTCTTCCTAAAGCGATCTTTCCAAGAAAGGATTAGCGGAGCTGGAAAGGTGGAGCTCACGAGATATTTCGGGCATATGCAAAAATATTCCTCGCTGTAACCGGTTTTACTCGTTAAGAGTTACGTTTCCATAGACTTAAAATTGTACCAACCAAATATTTCAGATTTTATCGTTTGAACATCATACAGTATAAGGAGCCTTGATTTAAGTATTGCTATATGTGTAACAAATGTCAGCAAAGCAATCTAATTAAATAGAACAAACGAGTTGGACTGTATTAATTTTATGGAGAAGATTAGAACGGAAAATGGAAGCTAGCAACAATTTTCAAAATAATTGGCTACCCTTTAACGCGCAGCGTTCCCGCTCTGGGAACACCAAACTCTGATGTTTTGACTGTTGCCAGTCACGAAAGAATCGATTTGATTTCTATCAAAATAGTTGCGGGTGGCATAGCTCCACGAGAATACTTTACTTCTTAGCACGTCATTTCCCGTAAAATGATTGTTACGGTTATTTTTAACAGCACTGATATCTGCCGAAAAATGGAAGAATGCGAGAACAGCTGGATAGGTTGCCCAATGCTGGAAAAAGGGCAGCCGTTGCCATCGCTCGACTTTACTGCCAGCAAGAGGGCGGACGATCGAAACGTTCATCGCGTGCCAGAGACCACTTTTTGACTTCAGCTGGCTGTGCGGCACAGCCAGACTGGCACACAGCCGCCAGCCGTCAAATAAAGGGTCTCTAGATCTGTGGCCCTCGATGAACGTTTCGATCGTCCGCCGTCTTGCTGGTAGTTAAGTCGAGCAATGGCAACGGCTGCCTTTTTTTCAGCATTGGGAAAGGGTTGCGCCTCAAAGGGTTAAGTAAAGCTTTGATATCTAATATGTACTATCGGTTAATAATATATGCAGAACGGTTTTTGACTTGAAGACGCCCAGCCATTGCAATAGGCTACAATAGGGAGCTTAGAAAGTTTTTGCTTCAGCTGTGGTCACACACACGTGGTCAGTTGTGTTGCAGAAATCTTGTCCGAAATTTTAAAAATGGATTTTAAATGGAAGTTTATGAAATTGAGTCTTTTGAAACCTGAAGTTTAGCTTTACGGGTGCAGCCCACAGTACTGACAGTTTGTTTATAGAGGCAACGTGCAGCTTCTAGAATAACGTGTTTGGGTATTGCGATTTTAAAGTTTGTAAGAGCTACTGCAGTGTCGCGATCCTGATACAGGGTAATCGATTTAGTTTTGCTTTGCCGACATCTCTTACGGATGTAGCAAGACTTTAAACATCGTACCGTTAATCCGAACCTTCCGATTAAGGAGTCATAGGAGGAAAAGGATTCGAAAAATCTATTTTTCAATTTTGATTTTCATTTGAAACCTTCGTTACTTCTGAGCATTTTGACCCCCAATTTCATGCCATAAATCCAACTAGAATAGGAGATGCACGTAAAAACGGGGTATGAAAGCTTTATATCGGAATGCAATAAGGTAACTTTAAACTGCGTTTTCTCAAAACTCATTTTTATGAACTATCCGTAAGATAGCAAAATTTTTAATTCGTATCTTCACGAAATTTTCTAGAGTTATAACTGGTTTCGGTATCTACAGAATGAATCAATATTAAAAGTGAAAGAAACTTCTGAAATTTTTAATAGAAATATAAGGGGAAAAGTAAGATGTTTTCAAATTTAAAAATGAAATTTTAAGTCTTAATTATAACTGATGCCAGTTATAACTATACAATATTTAGTGAAGATTCGAATCGTAGAAATTTTATCTTACGGATAGTTCATAAAAATGAGTTTTGAGAAAATGCAGTTTAAAGTTACCTTATTGCGTTCAAATATATAAAGCTTTCCTAAAACATTTTTATCTTCGGTTCTAGTTAGATTTATAACATGAAATCGGGGTCAAAATGCTCAGAAGTAACTAAAGTTTAAATGGGATTGAAAAAAAGATTTTGAATTCTTAATCCTATGACTCCCTTAAAAGACCCCTCTTTTAGAGCAAGAGCCAGGGGCCGCCAGGCCTTCGTCATAGTATAAAAGCTGAAACTTTCTCTGGGCATACCCCCCCCAACAGAGGTAAGAACAATGGGCCACTCATCGCCCAAGTTTGGATGATCGTAGCTTTGGCAGGTAACAAGTGGCAAAGGTGTATAAATTGCAGAAAATTTTCGTCATTTCATAAAGCTTAATTTTTTATGTTCTTCGCAGTACTAGAAATCACTGGATCCCTTGCCAGACACTTTTCCATCGTGGCAAACCCCCGCCAGACAATCTCAAAGTCAACGGGAGTCATGGGAAACTGTTGTGTTCGTAAACTCCCGCGAAGAAGTACGTCAAGCTGTCACAAAGTGCCAAGCACATTTTATACTGCTACTTCTGAACTTTCTTACGATGCTGCAGCGCGCTCGTAATAGAATTAAGTTTTCCATGACTTTGAGGTTGTCTGGCCGGGGTTTGCCACGATGGAAAAGTGTCTGGCAAGGGATAGTGATTTCTAGTAGTACTGCGAAGAACATATAAAAAAATGAAGCTTTATGAAATGACGAAATTTTCGGCAATTTTATACACCTTTGACACCTGTTACCTGCCAAAGCCACGATCATCCAAACTTTAGAGTGGCCGATTGTTCCTACCTCGGGGGGGGGGGGGGTATGTGCAGAGAAAGTTTCAGCTTTTATACTATGACCAGGGTGCGAACTGAACATTTTCTTCAGGGGGGGACATTTGAAAGAAAACATTCTCTAGGGGGGACACTTGAAAAGGAAAAGGAGAGAAGATTCAAATGCTCCTCTCACATATATTTCTTGACAAATGCAGTCGCCGACACTTGTGGGAACTGACTTATATTCAAACAAAAGTCGTAGATTGTTTGTTCTATGGAATCAGATACAAAAGCTACATACAATGTACCTGTATTGGAAGCCACCCTTGAGGGTTTTTAGCTTAGAAAAGAGACGAAATTTTAAGGCAGTCGCCTTAGAGTGTAGTAACAAACGATAACTTACAACCTTCATTTTGACTTGACTTCAATCCCAAATCTTCACTCACCAGTTTAAAATTTCTTCAGCAGGGGATAAATAGTATCCCTGTCAGGGATCCATTAATATTTCTCTAGCCAGGGATATTGCATTCTTCAGCCGGGGACGATCCCCGGCATCCACCCCCCCCCCCCCGTCAATTCGCACCCTGACTATGACGGTCTGGCGGTCGCTGGCTCTTAGACTATTTATTTTGACTATTCCGAAAGAGCGCCCCCCTCAATCCAATAACTTCTACGGCATGTGAAATTCAACGTTGAGTGTATTTTATCTTAACGGAAATGTCTGCCGTTTTCTTAATGTTGAAAAAACCATGTGGGCTGTACAAATTTCTGGCGCCTTTGACTGCACACTGATTACAGTATAGACCAGCGATTCGCAACCTTTTCTCCTTGCGAGCCCCCTTCTAAAATATCCCCTTATACTTTGACTTTTTGTAGTGTTTCGGAGGGGGGGGGGCGGATTAACGCGATATTATGGTACTTCATCTGTCGTCTTTTAATGTGCGGTTTAGCTGCTTCAGTTTCAATAAGAGTTAACATTTATTTTTAAGCATAAATTGACGTGAATAGTAACTCTATCTTCTACTCATAACTAGAAATCTCGTAGCACAACGTTTAGAGGCATGTCAAAAATCGGTTAAATGAAGTTCTTCAAAATCTGTAAAGTACAGCGAACGCCAATTGCCCCCCAAGGATAATATACGAGACTTTGATATTTTTTCAAAGAATTTGTCAGATTTAAAGATGGACAGCTTGCCTGTTCCTTTTGGACATCTCGAAGAACGATGTATCAGTTAAACCTACTTCAGTGTTTGAATTGGTGCCACAACCTTCAGATTTAACCAGTTCCAGAGGTCAACCTATGTGGACCTTTGTTTCCAATGTTAAAGAGATTCTTTGCTATTTTTTTGTAGTTCTGAATGGACGTACATATGCGTCGATCCTTTAATTTTGAATAAATGATTTTAACGCATGTGAATGTGTAAATCCTGCTCATAGTCGCACATATTTTGTTTGGCGTTATTTTGTCTTTGTTTGCCGTATCCCGAAAGAATACTTGAATGTTGTTGAAATTTCCCAAGTTGAATTGGAGTTTCTTTTCGAAATTCATATAGCTGAAAAGCACTTGTAGGACGTCACTTACCTTTTTAAGTGTCTTGACAGCCTTTGTTTTATGGGTGAGGGGGGATTTTTTATTATTGAAACGGATTGAGAATGGGGCTTTTACTTGAAAAATTATTTAAAAATGCGCTTTTTACGTGTCGTTTTTAAGCGTAATGGGATTTAAAAAAAAAATAGATTCCTCTTCAGTTTGAGGTGGGAGATTTTTGTCCGGTGTGAAGAGGATATTGATAATTGGGGGGGGGGGCAACGGCTACTCGATGCATATACTCTCCTTAACTCACAGTGTTCCCGCTCTGGGAACACCCAAATCTGACGTTTTGACTGTTGCCAGTCACGAATAGGGATGGACGCGAGACTACTTTTTGCGAGACGAGACAGATTTAGTTTTTTTGAGAGACGAGACAAACATTTTTAACATTATGATATAGGGATTTTCTCGAGACGAGACAAGCTTTTCGGCTGTTTTGCGAGACGCCAATTTTTCGTCTCGCGTCCATCCCTAGTCACGAAAAATCGATTGGATTTCTATAAAAATAGTTGCGGATGACCTGGCTCCACGAGAATCCTTTACTTTTGAGCACGTCATTTCCCGTAAAAAAAATGGTCACGTTTATTTTTAACAGCACTGACATCTGCTGAAAAATGGAAGAATGCGAGAACATCCGGACAGATTGCCCAATGCTGGAAAAAGGGCAGCCGTTGCCATCGATCGACTGAACGACCAGCAAGATGGCGGACGATCGAAACGTTCATGGCGTGCCAGAGATCTAGAGACCCTTTTTCGACGGTAGCTGGCTGTGCGCGATTTTCCAGCAGATGTCAGGGCTGTAAAAATAATCGTGACCATTTTTATACGGGAAATGACGTGCTAAAAAGTAAAGAATTCTCGGAGTTCTGTCACCCGCAACTATTTTTTTTATAGAAGTCCAATCTATTCTTCGTGACTGGCAACGGTCAAAACGTCAGTTTGGTGTTCCCAGAGCGGGAACACTGCGCGTTTAAGGGTTAAATGCGTATTGTTATGAAGTACTTTAGCAAATGACAGCTTGCTATATGAAATTTCCTCTTCTGTTCTAGGCAATGAAGGACTTCTTGTATTAGTTAGAGTGGAACAGATGGGAGGCCAAAGAAAAGATGAAGCTCTGCTAGACCCAAACTGAAGATTTTGGAATCAATGTACGCCAGTATCTAGACTCCACAAGAAAGGAAGACTCCCCCCCCCACTACTCTCCAAATGCTTTGAAGTATCGTAATAAAGGCCTGCCTATAACATTTTTGTGTCCATAGGCACTTCAAATCTTGTGGCCTTGTGTATATATAGTTGTCTTAATTTTTGTGGACCTGATTATAGAACTATTTCTGTCCTATTTATCTGTGTTCAGGACACTTGTCCCAAGTGATCGTGCTAGAATCGGAACCTGCTCGTAACCATAAAATGCATGATTTTTTAAAAGTGGGCAGAAAATAAATTTCAAAGTTCATTTACGTTTAAATATTTTCCTAGGGAGTCAACTTTCAGCATGTAGTTTCCCAGAAAAATCGTGAAAAGTTTAAATTCGAAAAGTTTAGAATATCCACTCTAGATATCATAAAGTAGAATTAGGCTTTATTACTTTCTTTTTATTTAGTTCTAATACTATTTTTCAATAGTTTTGTATTCATTTACATTTACAATAAAATTGGGCAAAATTTTATTCGGCGAACTGGATGCATACGCTATGAATTCATGCTTATTTGCTCAAATAGTAATGCTGCCATGTTTTAAAAACTAAACTATTGCCATAATGGTCTTGTATTCATAGTAAGTGCATATCTTTACAAAAACTGCAAAATTTTCCTTTTATTACTGACAAAATGAGTGTAGCCAATTGGCTAAGTATGCACTGTAAGGTTAACACAAGCTAAACGCTAGTGACAGCTCAGACTTCGATAGCATGACTGTAAATGATAAATGTTACTGCAGTTCGGTATTGTAACACTGATCAACGTTAAGTTTTCTAATGTCTACGGTAGATGGCCATTTATCAGTTTTATTAAACTGACAGGTCGGATAGTACTAGTATCTTTACCCGTTCAGATCCGATTAAATTTCTCTTTGAATGCAATATTTTTCTTTAGATGATTAAGATGAAATTTGTGACCTAAAAAGTAAACATTAATGTTCCAGGAAAATGGGTTCATCTGTACATGCCCAAATTAGGACATCAATCCTGTACTGTAGTACAGGTAGTTTTTGCCCTCGGTTGTGCACACAGGATCTGAACGGGTTAACGTGACAGTAGTGATTTTAGTGCTTAAATTTTTGGAATGCTTATTTTTCCTAAGAACAGTGGATATATTATAACAGGTCGTAGTTACTTGTTGCAATCAGACCAGATTTCATTTTAAATACACGGCGAACAAATTCCATTTCCATCCTCTAGATGTAACCAATTGAATGTAGAACTTGTGAATGTAGAACTTGAACACCTTTATGAGTGCAAGTCTTTAAAATTTATAAATCGCTGACCACAAAACGTGTTCTTGCACATTTCCGCGAAGTGCGGGATTCTCTGCAAAACGATTCTCCTTACTCGTGTTCAGAGAGATCAGATTTAAAGGCGATAAATGGGTAATCACTGTCGTGAACCACGTTCTCGAGTTAACCAGAAGTCTGGGAAAATTGGATTCTACACTTCTGTCTAATCGCAAATCTGTTCTTGCGAGGAAAATCATTAATTTCCGGCACTCTGTTCTGGACTTAATGTGACTAAACGTCACCCATTTTCGGAAACGGTCCCTAATTTCAGATTTTTTTCAGTTTGTCTCCAATGTAAAACAGCAATTGGGGACAATTTTAATTAAAATGAATATTTCTTCCCCAATTTTTAAAAATCAATCCAGTTTCCTTCATTTTATGAATGTGTATATATAATGATTTAGTAGAATAAATAGAAGCTTGGACATGCATAAGGAAGGCCTATTAGCAATAGACCTGTCAAACGCAGAGAACATAACCTCCTGAACACAATTCACGTACACATTTACAGACTAGTTCCTATTATGTCTGTGGGTACGAAAACTTAACTTGCCGATAGCAGAGATGTTAATAATAGATTCTGGAACTAGCCTGCCTATAGAAGTTACAGTGGCTCATGGGCGCTTTTATCCTCCAGGAAGATTAGGCTGTTGGTGTTCTGGGATTTGTATGGGGGGCGTCTTTCAGAATGTTTAGTTTTAAGGACTTGTAAGCCGACCGGATTGTATGGTGGGTAAAGCACCGAACTACGGTTTTGGGTTAAACTCCCGGCGGTCGGGGTTCGATCCCCGACTGGGCGCGGTCGTCATTTGTCCGTCCCTTCATAGGGGGCGACTTTGGTCCACCTACTAGGTGCCCCCGTAATAGTGGCCAACAATTCCTGCCCGTTTTGGCCGAAGCCTTCCAAGGCAGCGGCCGGCCATTGGAGAGAGAAAGGCTTATATGGGTTGACGTAATTGTATTTTAACTGAATACAAATAGTTTGTGACGCAAGCGTTGTCTGTTATAAATAGGTCAACAAAAATGTGTTTGAATTGATATCCAGACTTTTGCCGCTTTTGGATTTCTAATGCAGGCTTTAGTCTAAGTGAAAGTGTGCGAGGGAGGGGGAGATTTACTTAAATTTTTATGCATTTAGTTGTGCAGTTTTGAGCTCGTCGTGAATTTTGTTAGTTGTTTCTTAAAGATTATGGCTTTAGTAAATGATTCGGAAGAGAATTATAGTCGTTGGCGGGGAATTCTTAATCATTGGATTGTCTTCAGGTGAAAATGGCAATTTTCCTGTTAGTCAGCTTTTAAAAGCGTAGACCTCGCAAAATGCCTTGATTGAATTCGGTATAAAGTATTTGAACTGAGAAATTGTGTCGGGCTGGTAGAATTTTTTTACGTTCTCGTGTCCTCTTTAAGGGTTAGTGAATTTTTAAAGATCGTGTGTTTGGCAAGTAGTAAATTACGAGTTCTTTAATTTTTAACCTGGCGTACCTCTGTGGTCAAACATGTGGTTAAGGCAAAAATATGCCAGCCGGGATGTAGTCATCTAAACTTTAGATGAAGTAGTTGGCGTGAAAAGTCTGGAGGAGTTCAACCAAAAATTTCATTGAACGGATATTAGACCAAGGAAGGATCGGTAGATTTTTAGGATGTAATGCTGCATAATTTTAGAGTACATATAAAATTCTCTTGCGATCTACGATTGTTAGTCAAATTTTCTGAAGGAAATTGTATGTACTAACCCGAAGAATTGTCGCGTAAAATACGGATAAAGAGCTTTCTTTAATAGTTTTCGTTTAATTTATAAGATACAAATTTAAGTTTACAGGTTCTTTCCTTATTAAAATGCAGCATATTGGGTAAGAAAGTATTCAGAGATTCTGAGCAAGGCTACATTCGGAAAAGTATTTCACCTATTTTTTTATACAGATTAACCTTTAACCCTCCGAGGCGCAACCCTTTCTCAATGCTGAAAAAAGGGCAGCCGTTGCCATCGCTAGACTTAACTACCAGCAAGATGGCGGACGATCGAAACGTTCATCGCGTGCCACAGATCCAGACAGCTGGCTGTCACATCCAGCTGTCGTCAAAAAAGGGTCTCTCGATCTGTGGCACGCGATGAACGTTTCGATCGTCCGCCATCTTGCTGGTAGTTAAGTCGAGTGATGGCAACGGCTGCCCTTTTTTCATCATTGGGCAATCTATCCAGCTGTTCTCGCATTCTTCCATTTTTCAGCAGATGTCAGTGCTGTTAAAAATAGTGACCATTTTTTTACGGGAAATGACGTGCTAAAAAGTAAAGGATTGTCGTGGAGCTATGTCACCCGCAACTATTTTTATAGAAATCCAATCTATTCTTCCAGACTGGCAACAGACAAAACGTCAGTGATTTGTGTTCCCAGAGCGGGAACACTGCGCGTTAAAGGGTTAAAGCTGTTGTGACGTAAAATCCCGTTCATTGCAATGCAATCTGTAATCGAAATTATAATACTTAGGAATCGTAAAACGCGTTCTGATATGAAAGCTTGAAAATAATTTAGGAGCTTGTTTGTAATAATTACAAATCTTCCTATCAAAATTTTATTTTTTAATTTTACCGCGGAAACAAATTTACATTACTCGTCCACTCCCAATAAGCTCAGAGGGTTAAATGAGTGTCAAAGATCTCATGTTGGGGGGGGGGATATAAAGTTACAGGCTTTAAAATGTTTAAAAAATCAGTTTACCGTTTCGATATAATCTTGACAGTTTCTCTTAAGTCGCAGTGATCAAGTAATACTGCGTCTGGGAAACTCTAGCTATCACTTAAACGCTTAGTCAGATGTCTATTTGTACTTTAAAGTACAGAGTATTGAAAGGTAGCCTTCAACGAACAAAGGATAGAAAAATGGCGACTTTTAAATGGAAAATTTCTTTATTTGCAGCTCGTAAATTATGTGGGCATGCATAACTTTGATTTCAAGAATATCGCAACGACAATTGTAAGTTATAAAGGAAATTGGGTCAATTTACGTGTGGAGAGATAAATCCACTTGAAGTTCTCTTTGGCTTTTTAATTGAAGTATGTTAGGTGACATACTGTGGTGTTTGGCAATCTCGCGCTGGAACTTGGGTGACGACTCGAGTTCCGTGTTGTCAATATCCAAGTGACGACTTGGACGTTGCAACACCCCCCCCCTAAAAGAACCATCCTTCTAGACTTTTTCAAAACTCAAAAATTTTAAGACTTATGATCGAGTGGCTTTATTTCTTCCCACGAAGAGTTGGATCCAATCGGTATTGAGTGTTCTGAAAACTTCCAAAAATAATAACTTTACAAGCGTTTAAAAATATTGGCACTTTAGATTTTAAATAATCGCTTATTCTAAACTGACAGTTTTCTTTAAAGCGCGTTTACAGTTCGCGAAAGTCCGTAATCTTAATTGGATTTAGCCATGCAGTATATCGAGTGCAACGATTGTCGAAATTTTAACGGATTGGGGGGAAAGCGGTCTTGTCTACGAAATTTTAAAGATGCTTAAGACCCATCTCGGATCGCCATGACAATAAACAGGAAGTTGCTAGGAAATGCTTCCAGTTAGAAGGGGGTTTGACACGGACTCATTGATACTCATCCCATTGAATTTAAGTAGAGGAGGAACCTTACAGATTAATTTTTGTAAGGGGGGCGAAGGGGCTGTCTGTGCTCCTACGGAGTTGTAGCGGTTTTAAATTAGCACTCGAATTGTTTTTAACCATTGAACGCGCAGTGTTCCCGCTCTGGGAACACCCAACTCTGACGGTTTGACTCTTGCCAGTCGCGAAGAATAGATTGGATTTCTATAAAAATAGTTGCGGGTGACATAGCTCCACGAGAATCCTTTACTTTTAAGCACGTCCTTTCCCGTCAAAAAATGGTCACGATTATGTTTAACAGCACCGACATCTGCTGAAAAAGGGAAGAATGCGAGAACAGCCGGATAGATGGCCCCATGCTGAAAAAAGGGCAGCCGTTGCCATCGCTCGACTTAACGACCAGCAAGAGGGCGGACGATCGAAATGTTCATCGCGTGCCACACATCTAGACCCCTTTTTGACGACAGCTGGCTGTGCGCGCAGCACAGCCAGTCATTCAGCGTAATTTATTATACAGTCCTAATTATCGCATGGGCCAATTAGGACTTTGTCCAGGCTCCCCAATTTCGTATATTCTGAAATATTCATTTTTATATTCGAATTTTATGGAAAAAATTTCAGAGATGGGGGGGGGGGCAAATCCATCAATTTGTTGGTAATAATCGGGCCCTGTTCGGATCCCCGATGGCAGAGTGGGTAAGACGCGGAAAATGGTGGATATCAGAAGTGTGAAGGTCCAGGGTTGTGGCTTGCCGCACGTCTCGAGTTCTAGGTGGTTTTTTCCAGATGCTACGCGAATACGCGTTAGAATGTCTTGGTCCTCCGTACTGGGTAAACCTAACCCTAGGCAGGTACCTCTGGTGTAGGTTTGTCTGGAACATAAAACAAACACAATACACTCCGTTATTTCATTTAGCATAATTAACCATACAGGTAATATATTCAATCTTAATATTTACCCGTCTTGCCACTGTAATCGGAGCCATAGCCAAGACTTTTTCTAGGGGAGATGTCGATAAATTGCCAAGTCAAAAACTGATTTTTCCCAACTTTACCAACTATATTGCCAACTCCCTACTTTTGCCAACTGGGTTTGTGCAGTTTGTCATAGTGTACCAGAAATAGAAAGTAAATTAGGTTTTCGTTCATCTTTAACTAATTTTGCCAACTAGGTATGAAATTTTGCCAAGCATAATAGAATTTTGCGTGTTTTAGGGGGGGGGGAGACTACCCCTACCCCCTTCCCCCTTTTAGCAATGGCTCTGACTGTATTGAGTGTTACTGTTTCAGACATGGCGTTGCCGCATAGTCTTAAATTCAAAGTCTCATGCCTAGAGCAATTTTTTGTTTAATGCAAAGTATACACTAAAAACGCAAGTGTCTTGGTTTGAAAGTTTACAATAATTAACCCATTTGTGCCTGGATATTTTTGCGACTTCTTCGATTTTTACTGATAACAGAAATAAGATAAATTTCTGATGTAACTTCTTGAAGAAGGATGATTTCTTTTAAAATCATTATGCATAAAAATCGAAATATCAACATCCTACTGGGTCATGTTAAAATAGTTTGAAGAGTTGAGGCTCAATACTCATGAACGAAGGCTAGGAAAAATAACGTTTCGACTAATAGCGAAAATGCCGTCCCCAAAAAAAGTGACACAGGGCATAAATGGGTCAACATACTCTTGAAATCGCAGGGTGGTATATTTTTCATCGTTTGTCTTGACCGTAAAATAATTGGCTTTTAAGACCATGTCTGTTAAATAGCATCTTGGAAATGGATTTTGTTTGCCAGTTTAATGAGACTTTTTAGAAAATTTATACTCTTGCTTATTGTAAAAGTTTAAGTGTATGGAAAGTTAAATTTCTATAGATCATTTCATGAAAGAACTTTTTAATTTTACGAATCTTATTCGAAGTGCGAATAATTTTCAATGTCTCTTAAAATTTTTTGAGATGACTGCATAAAAAAGAAGTGCATGTATGTATTAACAGATTAAAATGTAGATTCAAGCTTCCCAGCAAAACTGCTTCGTAAGTTCTTTTTAACTTCCTAATAAGGTTGGATTTCGGTCTGTCTAGTCGTTCGTACTTTAACTACCATAAATATGCATCGGTTAGCTGTTAACATGTACTGTGATGTACCGTATTAAAAATCTTGTACATGGCAATTACTTCTACAGGAGCACGCAATGATTTCGGAACATTACATTGTAGGGTCGGTATATTTGT
Source organism: Cheiracanthium punctorium (assembly GCA_038373885.1). Lineage (NCBI taxonomy): Eukaryota > Metazoa > Arthropoda > Arachnida > Araneae > Cheiracanthiidae > Cheiracanthium > Cheiracanthium punctorium. The sequence continues at coordinate 10,288 of JAWZYV010014212.1, read as the reverse complement.
AAAGCGTATTTTAGATCAGGCCATGCCAAACGAAACTTGATATTTTAGATCAGGCCATGTCAAACGAAACTTGATATGTTAAGGATAAGATAAAGCTTTCAATCGAAAATGGTGTTTTAATTGTTTTTCTACCGGAGCACTCAAAAGAAATCAAATACATTACGATCTACGACACTTGAGACACTAATCCATTTCAAGCACAGTAAAAAGTTTTAAGTTTACTCTTTAGTTAAACGATGGAAAAGCATTTAAAGCGCTTATAGGGTCTCTCAAAACTACATTTAATGATAATACAGCATTTCTTAATATTCGCCGAAATCTCGCCAGATTTAAGGACAAAAATCGCTCAATTTGGCGCAAAATATTATGCTGGAAAGTGTTATAATCAACGCGCTTGGCATGAGATTGTTTTCAATTCGTGCGGCTCATAAGTGCCAATGGATATAGCTGCCAAACTAAAGCCACTTTCAGTGCCACACGAGTGCCAGAGGATAGCTAGGAGTTCAGCCCAGTTCGCGTCAAAGTTTAAAATTGCTTACAAGGATCAACGTTTTATGCATGTAAAATTGCAGTAGATGGAACGGCGCTAGCGGAAGAGGTGTTCTGCGACGGATCTAGTTTTCTGTCCTATTGTTATGTTTTAGTTTCCTCTCTAGTTCCTTTTTGTTTTCTTGTTCTCCACTAACAATTGTTTATTCATCTGAAGCAGAATATTTCATTCGCAGGCAGTTTTAAATTTGGCATTTTTTTTCGGTGTTCAACGTAAGAAATCTAAGGACAGCTGGGCCTGCTCAAAGTTATCCTCAGACTCCAAGGGCGCTTAGCTTTAGCATTTGCATGTATCGATTTGCTCGGACTAAATTTTAAAGGGAAGATATGTTAACTTGCTTAGTTAGTTATCTTGTAAACTTTTTAAATAAATTAATTCAGAGTTTTTAGAAACTAAGCTTTTAAATGAAGGCAACTTATGCAACAGCGATTGGTTTAATGGATACATTCATGTCGCGATGTGTGGAAAGTTGAGGCAACTCATCATTAGAACAGATGTATCCCAAATGTGTGTACCTGAATGTTATTACATATTAGCTCTAAAAATTGCAGTGTTGCCATTAAATGCGCAGAAACAAACTAGTTGCACGCATTCTGCTTAAAAATGGCTACGTAGTTGACCTTTTTATAGGACAATGTTTCGAATTGGGAACATCAAATTTAAAATTGAATGAAAAATTAAATTTTATTAATACGGAGTTGAAAAAATTAGCAGATCAGTTAAAAGACCATTTTTTGAAACAGAAGTTGTTCTATCATCAGTGGGGGAGACTGGACAAAAAATCGTAAAAGTAGCCATTTTCATAAATTAAGGAGCTATCTTGATGCACTCCCTCTCCCCTTCAAACTTAACTCATATTTTACTTAAATTCAAAAATGAATGTTATATTTATTCTTAAAGTTTCCCTTATTTAAACTATAAAGTACAGTCAAAATATATAGCCCCTAAAAGTACAGTGTAATGTCACAATTTCCCCCATTTAAATGACTAATATCCTTTAATGCATTTGAAGGCAAATTACAACATAAACAGCCTGGATCTGAATTTTGTCTGTAAAAGGTTAAGCGGTGAAGTTCACTGCCTTGCAGTAGTGTTTGTGCAATAAAAAGCTAGGGATAAGTAAAACATAGTTTTAATAAAAGTACTACACAGAAATAAACTCGTCTAAAATGGGATGTCCAACTCTGAGGAAATAAACATTGAATTTGCAAGCTTTGAAATTTAACAAATGCTTGGCTAAAGTTAACAGTTATCTTAAACATTCCATTCTGTTAGTTTTAAAAATTTAAGAGAATTATTGGAACTTTTGAAACATGTTTTGTTTTCTCAGAATGTCTCTGGCTTTCAAAGTGCGAATAGCGAAAACTAATTTCTAAACAATCGCTGACCTTAAATAGGCGAAGTGCAGTTTTGCTGGAAGCTAAACTAAGTGGCATTTATGGATAATAATGTCACGATGACAATTTATGGCTATAAGTTAATCCAGCTGAAAAGGTACTTTTTTACTCGTATGTAACAGGATAAATTTACACTATTTTTTCATTAAAACTTTGTATGTAAAAATGTATTTGCCAGTGTGTAAATTCCTTTAATCTGTCATCGAATCTAATGAAACTTCATTGTCAAGTGTTTCGAAACTCTTTATCTAGAATGTTTTCGTTGAAGAAATAATTTTATATTTGTATGTTTAAGGGACCATATACCTTTTTTAAAAAACTGTCATCTATTCTATTTGTTTTACATATTCTGAATATTTTGACATAGGTAAACAAGATACAACAAATCGCAGTCAAAAATTTGCGTTAGTTACTGAGATATATTAGTTTTTGTATCTTAAATTTCATTTGAATGTTAAGAAATTTGACTTCAGTTTTCAGAAATTGACGCTGCTTTTATTAGGAATGGACGTGAGGCGAAAAATTCGCGTCTCGCAAAACAGCCTAAAAACTTTATCTCGTCTCGGAAAAATTAGTCTTGCGTCCACCCCTAGTTTTTATCTTGCGCGCATGATATCTCTGAAACTATTCCATGACGATATTTTGTATACAGGTGCTTTGAATAGAAATAATTAAAATGACGAAAGGATTTGTCACCGGAATCGCAAATTAGTTATGTTAATGAAAAAGTGCCATCTTTAATTTTTCCATAAAAATTATTGGGTTTCTGACATAATTTTTACATTATGGTTCGACATTTTAAACTTTAACTTTCCTTTAAATAAAAAGGAGCATTTAAAAGCATTTTTATACTAGCGAGGCTGCTCTCAAGCAATGATATGCAATAAAATAATGAACATAGTTTTTAAAAGTTAAAAAATTACTTCTTGATTTCTATCAAATAATCAAATGGTTTTTCTTTGAAATTGTGAAACTTCATGATAAAAAAACAAATTCCTTGCAGTCTTAAAGCTAAGATTGAAAGCTAAAAATGGTCCTTAGTTTTGAAAAATTTTGAAGTGTATGTGTCTCCTTAAGTTGATATACAATGTCGAATTTTTAACTATCCGTTCATAAAAATGTTAATTTTGAATATTCTGTGAAATTACTTCATTAAGTCTATTAAAGTAACCACTCTCTTGTCATCGCCTCTCGGTACGTTCTTGCAGATTTCAACCGCATAGTAGCCAATTAAAGAATTTCAGTGTTCATTGAAGATAAGTTTGAAATTAGTCTGTTAGCTATATTAAACTTTGTATAGATGATTTTTAAATAATCACCTTTAATCATCTTAAAACAGTAAAGCTAAAAAAAAAATCGTTAAACAATAATGAATGTATTTTAAAACTGAATCTCGGATCACCAGTGAAATTTTTCAATGACGTTTAACTTAAAAGAAAATTATAAAAATTTAATATTTAAAATTTTTTTTTTAGCAAAATCTAAAAAATTTAACTTAACGTCTACCTGAATGCGAAGATTCACTTCACTTCTGAACAAAGTAAACATTTTTACTTCATTTTGTTAGAAATAAAGTTTGACAATTTCTGATTTGGAAGCAAGGAAAATTTTAAAAATCAATGAGTAATTTGTATCGGTTTTTTGTAATGAAGTGAAATAAACAAGACTACGCAAAAAAATCTACATACTTTTGCATGAAATTTAAGCGTATTTTTGCATTTGTAGGGGAAATCTGAAAATTTCTATCATTTTAGGTTAAAAATATAGGAAGATAAATATATGCACACTTATGTATGGGCCTGCTGTCCACTGTGGTGGAGTAACTAGATTTCTTAAAACAAAATCTGAAAACATTAATTTACTTCTTGCGCTATATTGAATAGGAAAAATACTTTAACTTTCCAAATCACTTGTATGCAGCAAAGGGTTAATAACAAAGAGGAGATGAAACAGAGGGAAAATCTCATTACTATTTACCCAATTTGCTAAGTGCAAGCACCTTGGACCTTATTTAGCAGCAAGTAGTTTAATATAGAACAGATCTTGTCTTAATTGAACTTGTAAAGATTATATTTTCAATTCAATTATACAAAAGGAATCGCAATTAGCGGAGATGGTCACCTTCCTCAATTTGAACGTATAGATTATAGCTTGACTTTCAGGTCAGCTCATAGGATAACTGATGTCATTAAGACCGACTAAAGTCATTCAAACATGTAAACAACGGGTGCAGGTTTACAACATTGTTTAATGCCAATTTCCAATCGCGGTAATTATCATTTTTAATTCTAAAGTAATTTTGATTAATTTTTGGTACAGTTTTTAGCAATTCTATGACATTAAAACAACTTTTTGAATTAAAGTTACATATCAGGAATTGAAGCAAGTTCCAAGAAAGTTTTTGGAGAGTAAGAAAGGGAAGATAACTTTAGTCATTTGTACTTATTCCAAAATGTTAGTATTGCATATGCTTTTACATATTTTATCCAATTTTTGATCTGCATATTGTTCAGAAATTGTATTAGTACGTTGCTGTACATCAGAATGGCAAACTAGGGTGAAAATTATTCAACCGAACTTAAGGTTTTCACAAACATTCATAAATTATACTTATTTTGGAATTCCATCTGTAAAAGCATTTTAAGCTTGCAAAATAACTTGACGAACTTTAAGAATGATCAGTTCTGGCTTTTCAAATGTAGCTTTACTATAAATTGAGAATTTAATAAGTTAACCGTAGATGCTTGTGAACGTGTATTACGGTGGAGTATCAATGAAAAACTGTACGCGAAGTTTAATAATCAAAATTGCGCACGAGCATGCGCAAAGCAGTTCTAATACAGTGCGATCTTCTAGCAGCAAATGCTTAATGTTAGCTTTGATTACTTGGTTTTTGTTTTACAGCAGTTAATTTCCAAATGAAATCGGCTTTATCTACAGTTTAACATGTTTTTTAACTTAAAACGTGCACTTTTGCAATCGGATTTTGCAGTAAATGACCGCGCTTTAATTAGAAATGGTAATGCCGTTTATGTTAGTTACATGGGATGGAAATTTCGGTGTGATGGCCGAAATCATGGGACTCTAACGTGTTCTATTTTAATTGGCATTGATTTTTTAATTAACTTTCTAGTGCATATCTTAACAAAAATGAAAGAAAATTCTTGAATTGCTAAAAACAATGAAATATTTATAAAGCATGGGGTCTGTATTGGGCCCTATAAAAATATTTGTGCAGGTTCCATGCTTTGATACTTATTTCATTCGAATCAATCTACGGATAATTTAAAGCTCAATTCAAAATTAGTTTCAAAAATTGATATTTAACTATCTAAATTGCCAAAAAGTTGCTGCCATTCATAAAGTTTTTTTAAAAAAAAGACAGGGGTAATAAGTTTATTTACAATCAACTAGTTCGTTAATAAGTAATTGATTTCCAAACACTTAAGTGACCGCCTGATCTCAGGTAATATATTCGCTCTTTTGTGATAAAGATTAACTAATGAGACTAGGAGGGGGGAGTTAATGACTACTTTGAACGAAGATGATCAGCTATGCGTATAAAGAAAAACCTTAAGCTTCTAAACTAGCAAGGGGAAATTTTCTTACGCAAGTAGGGGCGTTTTGAAAACTCTTCGAATTCTTATAATAGTAGATTGTAATGTATTAGGACTCGACATCTTAAAAGTTCTACAGTTTTGAATAAGGAATTCAGCTTTGTGTTGTTGTAAATATAAACTTAAATTGCCATTAAGTTCATTTACGGCAGCTACGGGTACAGATTTAAAAAACGCACTTGTAAAGAAATGTATTGTCAAAAGTGCCTTTTGAAAAGTAAATAATTTATTCATTGGGGGGGGGGGCAGTGTTGAAACAACATATTAAAACTACTTCACGTATGTTTGCGCATAATTTTATTAAACTTCGCGTACTATTCTTCATTGGTACTCCACGGCAATCCACGTTCACTTATTGCAGCACGGGCATCTAAGTTAATTTATTAAATTTATCACTTAGTAAAGCTACATTTAATAAGCCAAAACTGATAAGTCTTAAAGTTCGGGTTATTAAAGTTATTTTGTAGGCCTTAAAATGCTTTTACAGATAGAATTCAAAAATAAGTGTAATTTATGAATATTTTTGAAAATCTGAAGTTCGGCTGCATAATTTTCAGTCTAGCTTGCCATTCTGATGTACAGCAACGTACGAATATAAAATTTCTGAACAATATGCGGATCAAAACTAGATAAAATGTTAAAACACATGCATTACGAACATATTTTGGAATAAGTACGAAAGACAGTTGGTAGAGTCATAATCTTCCCTTTCTTGCTCTCGAAAAACTTTCTTTGAACTTAAAATCCTGATGTAACTTTTTAATTCAAAAGGTGTTGAATTTAATGTCTTAGAATTGCTAAAAACTGTACCAAAAAATTAATCAAAATTACTTTAGAATTAAGGTTGATAATTACTGTGATTGGAAATGGGCATTAACCAATGCTGTAATCCTGCACCCCGTAGTTTAGAACATCTTTGAATGACTTTAGTCGGTCTTAATGACATCGGTTATCCTGTAAACTGACCTGACAAATCAACCTATAATCTGTACGTTTAAAGTGAGGAAGGTGACCATGTCCGCTATTTGCGATTCCTTTTGTATCCTTGAACTGAAAATAGAATCTTTTTTAATTTAATATTCGTAGGGCAATATGCTTTCTGTATTGAACAACTTGCTGTTAAATAAGGTAACTCTTAAAGGTGCTTGCACTTAGCAAATTGGGAAAATAGTAACGCCATCTTCCCCTCCCTCTCATCTCCTCTAGGTTATTAATCTTTTGTTGCACACAAATAATCTAGAAAGTTAAAGTTCTTCCTATCCAAAATAGCGTAAGGCATAAAAAAAAAAAAAAAAATTCATAGCATTCAGATTTTGTTTAACTAATTAGTCCACTACAGTAGACAGCATGCATAGTAACGCAAACACGCATCTTTGTATTTTTTAAACCCATTTCAGCTGTGAAAAAAAGATTTCAAAAAATACTTTCCATAAATGCGCAAATACGCTTTCATTTCATGCAAAAGTATATAGATTTTTCTGAATAACTCCATTTTGAGTATTTTAGCTACATAATTTTGTCGTAGAGTGAACATGATGAACAAAGGTTTAAGTACGGCAGAAATGTTTTTGGTGAATATCAAATTAGCATCAATACACCACACCATGGTTCATAATTTGTCGAAACAAATTCTTGTGCTGTCAAATTGAAAATCTAAAGAGGGTTTTTTTTTGCACATGAATTATGAGCATTTTATTAAATGCGCCACTTTACTGATGGATATCCATACAAACTTTGTTTGATCAAGAGTACACTCTTTAGATTTTGTAGACCTAGTCTACTGTTGAGGACATAAAAATTTAGATACTGTCGTATGGGTTGGAAGTCCTAATTTGTACTTATAACGAGAAATAGTTTGACTTTTATTAAAAGGAATTATCTAATCGGATATGAAAGATTTAAAAAACTGCGCAGATGGTGTAGCAAGCTTCTTTTGTAATCATCATTAACGTGAGATTTCTGGTAATGCCAACAGCATACATGGAGTCAGCGATGTAAAATTTAGAGAACTAAATGCTTGGTTCGCTCTATTTCAATAGTAACTATTATTATAGGAAAGGCTGTAAGGTATAGGAAGATAAAGTTTTTGCACCTTATCAAGAGAGTGGTTCCTAAATCTATTTGAAATATAAATTGATGGTTAATTCAAGTGTTATATTGGCACAATTTGTGTAGTATTTTCTAGAATTTTGTAGAATAAATTCATTAAATTGGAACCTAATGTTACGGAAGTTCTTGAAGATTGTATTTCATGCTATTCTGGGATAAAGCAAAGCTAGTTTACGATTCTTTTCTAAATTTATAGATCTTTATTTTACACAAACTAGTATTTTTCTTTGTTTATAGCGATTTTTTTAAAGGCTCCAATTTATGTGGAAGTTAGTGTCAAATGTACGTAAACATCTAGTTTTCTAAATATTTGCTTTTTCATATTTAACTCTTTTGAACAATCGAGTTTCCATGATCAATATATTTTTCTTTAGCGAAATATTCTTTTTCTGAATATAGCGTTACTAAGCAAGGAATTTGAAATAAGATTTCGTTAGTGAAATTTTGCTTATTGAAGTTCCTGAAGTTGTTGGTACAAGCTTCTGCTACAAATCTAGAAATGTTTGTGTGCAAATTTTCCTGCTTGAAGTTTCTAGTCACTGATCTAGTCTTTGAATTGCTAGTAAATCTGATTAGTCATGATATCTGATAACTCGCATAACAGATTCCTCATGATGATACTTTATATGTATTGTAATTTAACATAGAATAATTTTTTTAAATTCCGCTTGTAGTTTTAACAAGTATAGCTCAGATACTTAAACGCGCATTCCATATGGATGCATAAAATTTTCAAAATTGCCGTTTCAAGTATTAATGTTTTGGGTTACCACCATAAATGTCTAATTTATTTATGAAATTAGTTGTTAGGAATACTCTATTAAAATTGAAGTGGAAACTAAAGCATTTCTAACATTTTAGTTTAATGAAAAAATTTTCTTGTATTATAAAATAGTTTCTAGATCTAAACATTTTTAAAAGTCCCATCCCATAGCATTACGGGTATGGTTGATAAGAGAATAAAAACGTATTGGTTACATTAGGTTTGAAGGCATGTTGCTAATCTATAGGGCCCACCATGGCCAAGTGGATACCATGAAACATGGTGAATGGCCGAAGTGTTAAGGTTCTGGGTTCGTATACCTATCGCTCGGCCATTGATATAACGGTGTAGAGATTTTGGATGGTTTTTCCAGATCTAACGGGGACACGCACTAGAACCCCTTAAGTATCTCTCCCTAAGCATATAACCCTTGAGTAACTTTGATTTGATGCCACAATGCAGTGCAATCAAATGGTGCAAGTTTGAGATTCCAATAGTGTAAGTTCGATATTTAAATATGTTTAATTTAAGAAATAACAGAATTTGAGTCTTCAGTTAGCCTCGGTTTCTATACAGTATACAAATCTTTTTACAGAAAAAAAAAGTTTAGGACGAGAACAACTTGTGACTGTAATATTTTATGAATTATGTTGAAACTTTTTGTATTGCCCAGATGTTTTAATATGTTTCGCATGTTCAAGAATGTGTATTGTTCAACTTGGTTTTTGTTATAATAAAATGTATTTGAATTAAGTGAATGTTGTCATTATTTCTTTGTTTTACCATGGAAAAACAAACTTGAAAGTCTCCAAAAAAAAATCGTTATGCTTTCTGAAAATCGTTTGAAACAAGTATATGCTCCATATAGAGCAAGCATGAGTTTAATAGAAGCATCGGAGAAAAAGACCAATGACTGTATACAATGAATAAGATAGACTGCTGCTTAACAAAATTATACAGGAATAATTTCTTTTCGCTAGATGTCAAGCTTTTGTGGTGTCGCTACTAATTTTAAGGGGACTAGGTAAGTGAATGTCGATCAAAATATTTTTTATTGCATTAGATTTAATTATGTTTATTGAAAAAATGAGAGTATTGGAAATCTTAGAAGTACCTTACAAGTGGTATTAGTATAGTGAAATCGCGTGAGGTTTTTTCAAAACATGGGTTTTTCAGGTTAATGTTCTTTTCTCTCATCTGTAAAACATGGACTTCATCTAAAATGATGTAGCTCATTAAAAAAAAAAAAAACTTCATACTTTAACACTACTGTTCGGTACGTTAAGAATTATTGATTTTAGTCAGCAATTTCTATCGAATGCAAACTTAAAAATGGAGGGGAGGGGAGTATCTAATTGAGGAATTCTTAAACCTTTATTTTTTCCACCCGCAACCCAAAGTCAACATGATTTACTTTGCCACCCTTGGGTTTATATTACAAAAAGTGCTTACTAATATTAATTATCAATAAATTGTTATATTTTCGAAGTTAGTCGAAAATCTCATCCACTTATTAGATATATAAGAAGTCTGCGTAATATATAATGTGCAAAGAAATAAAAGCTTCCATAAGTCAACTTGAAAAAGTAATTTTCTTTCTTCAGTACGATCCTTAGCCTTGCATTGCAGCTCTTCAGTGGAGCACACAAGGGAGAGATCCAAGGGGTCCGGACCCCCTCCCAAGAGAGTTGTCAATTTTCCTTCGTTAAATAGTCATGTAATGTTTTACTTTTAAATAAGTTAGAAGGCATCTAATTCTTATTTTCAGCAGTTAAGATAGATTAATAAAAACACACTAAAAGGGGTTTAGATTAAAATATCCGCATTTTTTCAGGTGCTTGGTGTCACAGCT